>JAYMFT010055125.1:6866-52723 GCA_038088735.1 Panulirus argus | reverse complement strand
CCGCCGCCGCCTCCTCCGCCTCCGCCTCCACCACCCCCGCCGCCGCCCGCCGACCTACCGTATGTACACGACCAATAGTCAGCACTAGAACACCTGCCCTACACCCAAAGAGGGTGGCAGAACCTGCCCTCCACCCAAAGAGGGTGGCAGACACCTGCCTTCCATCCAAAGGGAGGTGGCAGACACCTGCCCTCCACCCACAGGGGGTGTGGTAGACACCTGCCCTCCACCCATAGGGTGTGGCAGACACCTGCCCTCCACCCACAGCGGGTGGCAAACACCAGCTGGCGCGTGTGTGTGACAAAGGGTAAAAGCGACGACACCTACGGATGACGTCACATCTCACCGTTAGTGTCAAAGGGACGTAAGGAACAGTCCAGGGGACCGGGTAGGGTATTCCCTATGCTAGAGGGACATAAGGCATGCGCAGGTGCCGTCGTCGTGCTCAGGGGAGTTTAGCACAGCCAGGACATCTTTTTTTTTAAGGAAGTTCCACCATTGGGGCAAGTTCTCAGAAGGGTCAGTTTATATATGCGTGGGGATAGACTATAATAGACCAACCTATTGACAGACAGCTCACAAGGGATATTATCATTCACATTCTCATACCAAAAAGAGCCTCAAAGGGCCGGATATCTTAGGGTAAAAATGGCTTTTTTGCTCTTTAGTGTTTGGGGTGAGAAGGAAGTGCCAGCTTGGGGGATGGGGGGAGAGGAAATTGGCCCCCAATGTCAAAAGATGCCCTGAACAGAGACCACGACCCACAACACACGGTAAACTATAACCAGTGTAAACTCTCACTAGCTCTACGTCTTGTTAATGATATTATTCCCTAAATTTGAGATTAACTGGTCTATTTATTTAAAGCCGAGGACATATTGGTCAGTTTGGGGCTACGGACATATTGATCAGTATGTCCGCGGCCAGAATGGTCAGTTTAGGTCAGCGGCCATATTGATTACCTTAGAGACCCGGGCTATAGATATATTGGACAGTTTGTTACGTAGAGGAGAACAGTATTACGCCGGAGGAGTTGACCGAAAAAAATGTAAATACACATTTATCGATTACATGACTCGAAGGCGGGCAGGGTAATAAATATGAAGAGGAAATATGGGGTTAAATAGAATAAAAAGTATCTAAAAATCGAGACCTACGATAGCTTCACTAGAGTTTCGCTGTTTACCTTAATTTCATTATATTATATAAACAATACCCTACAAAAGCTTGACTAGGCTTTCTCTATTTACCTTAAATACCCTACAAAAGCTTGACTAGGCTTTCTCTATTTACCTGACCTTTATTATATTATAAAAACAATACTGTCATCGTCTGCCTTCGTCCAATTGCTGCGGTGTTCAAGCGTGCTTTCAAAGGATGACTGTTCTGATGATTCTCATCTGAAAGTTCATGAATATATTCTGTAAGCATAAAAATAATAATAATAATAGTAATAATAATAATTGAAATAATAATAATACAACTAATAAAACTAATAATAATAAGAATAAAACCACTATTAATAATAATAATGATAGTAATAATAATATTCATAATAATAATAATAATAATAACAAAACTAATACAATAATAATAAGAAGAATAAAACTAAAAATGATAACAACAACAAAAATAATAATACTAATAATAATAATAGAATACTTCATGAACTTTCAGAAGTTAAAAACAAAAATTGAAGTCATACAGTTCATGTGGGGAGAGACAGACGATATATATAATAAAAGTCTCATATTTCTCCATAAAAAACTTTACATGAAAAGTTAAATCGCGGGTCTTATGGGAAATTCTGGAGAGTTTTCTGACGTTTTCTTCAGTATTCTATTCATATCTTTCTTTAAGTGTGCCTCATATTTACCTTCACCTTATGCCAAGCCCATCTCACTGTGGTGTCAGATGCACAACTGAAGTGATAAAGTTATGTGCTATAGTCATCTCGCAGGTGTTATGTCTTCCACTTGTGGCCAGAAATGTCTCCTCCAACGTTTCTCTAGTTTGAGAGAGCGGGGGTTCCTTACACGGAGAGGAAAGCTGGGAGAGGACAGATGGTGACACTGGGAGAGAGAGAGAGGGGGGGGGAGGGGACAGATCCTGAGACAGAAGCAGGAGAGACGGGTGGTCACTGATGAGACAGAGAGATGGACCAGCCACAGGAAAGAGACACAGGTACCTGAAGGAGAGGTGTGGACCAGCCACAGGGGGTTCCTTACCTGAGGGAGAAGCGGGCCGGGGAGCGTTGGGATCCCTCGCCACCACAGGAGGACGAGAGGGAGGAGGTCAGCGAGGGCAGCCGGATGTCCAGGTGGGACCCCTTCTCCGTCACGATCTGTCCACAGGAACCAAGAGTCAGCTCAGTCCCTGGCTGCCTACCCCACCAAACCCACTCACTGGATCTTGTAGGCCTAGTCTTGACCAAATGTCCCACTCGTAGAGGGCATTTCTGCCTTCATTTACGTTCCTCTTCCACCTGTTTAGCTAGTCGATTTAACGCCCTGTTTAAATGATGTCTTGATGACTCGAATGCCCTGCATGATGGAGACCTTATTTACCAGGTGCCCTACTATTTCAGGGTGTTCTAATGATACCTCACTAAACTGGGGCATCAATTACCACATCATCTAACGACTTAATTACTCGTGAATGAAGGGGAAAGACCCATAAGCATGGCGTTATGACCCTTAGGTATGACGACTAGGCATTTAAACTAACCCTTAAAAGATTAAGGTCAAAACACCAATCATATCTAAGGGTCGTACCGTCGTGCTCCAAGGGTCGTACCGTCGTGCTCAAGAGGCTCAACACCTCCTGGTCCTTAAGCATAGCCCTTTAGAGGCCCTGATATGCCTTACCGTACCTGCCTTAGGTGGCCTTTACTCTTACCTAGCCTTTCGGTGTCATTTTGTCTTCTCAGTTTATTAAAAGGTCTCACCAGTGGCCTACTACTGACCGACCTTTCAACTTCCCCTCCCACCAGGCCAACAGCAACCAGCTCATACGTCCTTTCCACACACTTAACCCCAGTGCTGACATACTGCATCCCCCCCTCCCCCCCCCTCTCCCACTCCAACTCATGCCAAAAGTCAAAGGCAAGAGAAAGAAAGAAACGAAAAAACTCTCTTAATTTACTGGATACTAATTTCTTTTCACTCAACGAGCGAAATGTGAAATTGCTCGGCACACTTCATCTATTTCCATCCATGGCAAATGAGGTGTGTCATTATGATTTATTCAGGGAATAAAAATAATTTTGGAAGAGGGTGTGTCTGAGGTCAGTCACCCCAATTAAAAATGAAATAACTGGGGCATATTTTTTTTCTCTTTACAAAACCTTAATTCTGTTTATATGATTACTAGAGAAATAATGCCGTATATATATATATATATATATATATATATATATATATATATATATATATATATATATATATATATATTGTTGGGGGTGTAGACAGCAGTTACTGAAGGGTATAGAGCTGGTGTAAAGTAAATGCAGACAAAAAAGTAGCAGAAACCTGGCGAAGCAAACAGCTGGCGCATGGGGTTGCTGGCTCACCTTTTGGTTCATGTTGTACAGCTTGGTGGTGATGTCTCTAGCGATGAGCGTGGAGAGCACGGTAGCCAGGTAGGACTCCTTGACGAAGAGGTACTCCAGGGTACTGCGCTGCCAGAACACGTAACGACATGACGTAGCCGCGATGATCGACACCTGTCAAGGGAGGAGGTCAAGGGTCACGGAGGTCAAGGGTCATGGGGTCAATTGGGGGAGGAGGTCAGAGGTCGTAGGAAGCTGTTGGAAACTGCAGTATGAGACGACCTCCTTCCCGTGTGTGGGTGTGTAATAGTATAGAACAAGTCTACGGTACTCTATTGCCACAGTTCAATAGGTGGGTGTTTCACCTCATTCCAGGCTTTAGTAGGTCAAAGGTCACATACCCATCATGTCAAAGCGTCGTGCCATATAGTCCCAAGAGTCGTGTCGTCGTGGTCAAGAGTCGTACCGTCATGGTCAAGGGTCGTACCGTCGTGGTCAAGGGTCGTACCGTCGTGCTCAAGGGGGGATTTACGCAGCTAAATCTCCCGTACCATCGGACGAGGGTCGTTGGGAACGACCGACCACACCTCAACACTCTGCCACAGGTCAGCACCACTCTAGCCACCCAACACGTCATCCAATCAGCTCACAAACAACGTCCTCCCTCTTGCCAAAGATGTACAAAAGAACTTCGACCCCAAAAAAGTGAAAAAAAGAAAAAAATAGACACCAAACTAGTACCCAGTCTCTGACCCGGTGACAACGAAGATAGAAAATAGTACAGAAATACTTTTCTTTTTTTTCTATATAATAAAAGACAGAAATAGATGTCTTTCTTATAAATCAAATCATCATGGGGACGGCTTCGTGTTGGGAGGCGTGGCTGCAGGCACATGCAAACAGACAAGAGAGACACATTCTGTTAACCTATTTTCTGAGCCGTTGACAAAGGAGGTGGTCGCTCTAACATGACATATTACCAATGTTCTTACTCTAATTTTCACTAATTATATCACAATTGCTTTGTGTAAAAGCCATCGTTACTCTTTCATTAGGTAATTCGTCTTCTTCATCAAATAACACCTTGTTACTGAGTTTAAGTATTACCTCTAATTATCCCACAAATATATACCAGTAATTAAGAAAGAACAACCAGAACAAATCAGAGGTCAAAGAACAAGTTACTTGGCTACTCCTCATTCATGAATAACATTATGATAACACACCAGCGCGTTGGGGGAATGAATAATACGATTCTACACAAGACACACTTCAAATTACACAAGGAATGTACTGTATAACCCATAACGAGTGAATCCTGACGTTCGAAGCGTCAGTCATGGGGTAAATGACACTTAATGTAAGATAATGAACTGTCATCGCCTTCAGAAGAGATAAAACCATTCTTAACACACAGCGAAGACCTCCATGACTCCTGAAGAAGAGAGATGCGCCAATATTTGGCGATCCAGAACTTCTGTGAACGTTAGCTTTGGCTGTTGGAACACTCGCTTCCAAGACCCAACACCCCCATGCTTCCAGGACCTAGCACCATACTTCCAGGCCCCAGCAATACACTTCCAGGACCCAGCAGCACACTTCCAGGGCCCAGCACCACACTTCCAGGACCTAGCACCATACTTCCAGGACCCAGCACCACACCTCCTGGCCCCAGCAGCACACTTCCAGGGCCCAGCACCACACTTCCAGGACCCAGCACCACACTTCCAGGACCCAGCATTACACTTCCAGGACCCAACACCACACTTCCAGGACCCAGCACCACACTTCCAAGACCCAACACCACACTTCCAGGACCCAGCACCATACTTCCAGGACCCAGCACCACACTTCAAGGCTCTAGTATACCACATACTTTCAGAACCCATCTGCCGCTGCCTCAGGATCGTGCGTGGGGGTGTGGGCGAGACTGACCTTGAATTTGTCCTCGAGCGAGGCTCGAGAAGACTCGAACTCTGGCGAGTCTAGGAACTGCATACTGGTGATGGAGTGGAGGAACTGGTTGTCGGCCATCACGTTAACCTGAAGGAAGGGATGGTTGAATTACGTTGGAGGTGGTGGTGGTGGTAGTGGTGTTGGTGATGGTGAGGGTGATGGAGAGCAAAACCTGGCTTATACCTCCTGGAACGAGACTACTTTAAAGTGGTGGCGGTGATGGAACGCGGTGTGAACTGCCTTAATCAAGTCCCTTAACTTCAGAGACGATTTAACCAAACTGTGGTAACTGTGGTGGTGGTTGTGGTGACTCCGTCACACTGTAAAGGATACTTGCCATGATAATCCATGACTTGGCTTTATCTAAGCAGCTGGTGGTTCTGGACAGACTTAGACGGAGGGTATTGCGATCTCTTGGCCTGTCTTGTTATTTGTCAGTCGAACTCTTGGGCCTAAAGTTACAAGCAGGAACATCCCAATACTGACCTTACCAGAAAGCAAAAGACCCAGGACTGACCTTACTAAACAGCAGTGACCCCAGTACTGACCTTGCCGGAGAGCAGGAGGCCCAGCCGGTCTGTGCGGGTCAAGTTCTGCATGGCGTAAGCCTCACCGGCGTGCAGGGACATGACCTGCGCGTACTCCACAGACACCAGCCGTTTGAACAGCAACCGCGGCACCTGCAGCGACACAGCAGGGGGGTACAGCATGTCGATATGCTGTCTATTGTGGACTTAAAACGGGTTATAAGCCAATAAAACCTAAAGCTTTCTTCTCAAGGTGTTTTGACGGACTTGGAATGAGAGATTTGTGAGTACAATCCAAAGATGGTCTCCCAAGGACCTTCTGTAAGAGCAATACACACGGTCTTCCTTATCTAACAACTGCAGTCGTTAATGGTCACTAATTTGTTGTGTCACCATGACGGAAATAAATTGGTTACTTTTTTGTGAGGGGTAGTGCCAAGGCGGGAGTTGGGGAGAATAACAGGCTGGTCGGGGCTGGGGAGAGTGCCAGGTTAGTGAGGGCTGGGGAGAGTGCCAGGTTGGTTAGGGCTGAGGAGAGTGCCAGGTTGGTTAGGGCTGAGGAGAGTGCCAGGTTGAGTGGGTTCGACTACTCACGTTAAGGGGCTGGAAGAGCGCCTCGTAGAGGGCTTCTAGCTCCTTGTTGACCTTGACGGGGCGCATCTGGTAGATGATGTACAGCGTCTGGCCCATGTTGAGCAGCATGAAGGTGAAGTTCCATGAGAACACATCTGGGGCGCAGATCACATTCCACGCCCACGTTGAGTACAGCAGGAAGCCTGCAAACACACCCACGCCTCCCCCATGTAGTACGACTACACCCGCGCATTTTAACAATCATCATCAAAATACCAATCATAGCAAGTCAGTGTACCACATTGCAGTCCTTATGAGACTAAATTACCAACGACTGAATACATATGACCATATAAATTCCGTATAACTAATATCAATTCAATTTAATTCACAATTTGCGAGTGATTTTTCATAAGTAAAATGAAAGTGTGGCAGAGAGACAGGGAGAGTAGCCGCACCAAGGATGAGGATGCAGTGCATGAAGAGGAGGCCCTTCCGCTGCGATGGCGCCAGGTAGCTGACGAAGAAGCAGCCGTTGGCCAGCTGGAAGAGTAGGTGCTGCGGGGACGTCCACACGTCACACGAGAAGAGCGAACCTGCAGCCACCAAACACATCTTACGCCATGTGTGTGAGGCGGACTTTAAGGTAACTACAGACACAAACAACCTACACAATACTGCCATGAAAGAGAATCAGACTATAGTGATACCCCTACACAAACAGTTTGTACTCTACGACAAAGTTAGTCTCTGAAATTAGTCAGTAATTAATCTCGATCCAGGGATGTCCATATCTCAAGATGTGCACTTCTCTGGGGATCTGTCATCCATAATGTGGTGATTTGGAGAGCGCTGGTAAAAGTGTTCCCCATAGGGATGAGCGCCACAGAAGGTCGAGTGGTAAACAAATCCGTCGTGCCGACTGCCGGTGCCGGACTTGATACTATTTCTTGTGATTGATTCCTGTTTCAGGGGCATAATTTTACCCAGCCACCCCAAGCTATACGGTGACTAGTGGTTTAAGTCTCTTTCAGATCATCCAGCCTGTGTTAATGGATGCAGGTACGTGCAGGTATTCTAAATATTAAGGTTCTAGATAAAGTATTTTTGGTGTCATTACTGACAACGTGGGAACAATACCGACATCGGAAAAACTAAAAATATCCTAACAGAAAACAACCACTAAAGGTTGTAGTGAGCTCCTGTGGTGCTTACTGTAGTTATTGGTTGTAATACTAATTGTAATACATTTACACAGTGTGGGAAAAGAGAGAAATCGCCTTTATCAAAGAGACCAACGTTATGTATATATCTCTATAAATGAAATAGGAAAATATTAATTTATCTGGTATGAAAAAATTCGCCACATTTTACACAACAACCACATCCACTACTACACACGAGCCGACCTGTGCCAGTAAAGGCACACCAATCACACATCTACCCGACATATGTCAGTAATGGCGCACCGGGCTGTCATCGACAAGAGCCCCTGCCAACTCGTCTTGGCGAATCTTAATAAACACACACATATTACTGAATTTACTTATTACATACACTGAAAAATCAACATGCTTTGCAAAATAACAGAGACGGCGTTGGATTTCTTGCTGATGAAGACTCCCCGATTCGCTTTGTATTCATCAAAACCCTGATATATTGGCACTTCTTCAATTACATCATATTTTTGATATTCTGTGCTAATAGTTTTCTTTTAATTATTCTTTGGAAATTCTAATATTTCTTTCCAGTAACTTTATTTCTGATCCCTTGACATATACCGTGACGGCCTTATAAACTTTAATACTGAACCAAGATCAGAGAAGTCAGTTTATATTATATATATATATATATATATATATATATATATATATATATATCCTAAAATGGCCATTTTATTACGTTTCCATTTTTGTTGCCATTTATACTACCAGTCGTCATGCAAGAGTTTTGATTTAATGCAGTGCAATTGTTAACGCTTACCCAGGAAGGTGGCGTTGACGGCGGCCTGCCAGTCCTCGTCGGTGGAGTTGAAGGCCTCGTCGGTGACGTTGTAGTCCCAGTCGGGACCACTGTCGCCCGCCATCCCGGCCCCTCAACCCCTCCGGGGGAAGGGAGCCGCTGCAACGGAGGGAGTAAACGTCTTCTCAAAGGCAAGTGAAAAATGTAAACACAGTCTTGAAATTCAAGTATCTGAAAATGTATGGAAAGGCTGACATTTTTTATGGCTATTCTTAAGTACCTTCACTATAAGATTTAGCAGTAAACTTAAAAATATAAAACACACACAAAAGAGTGGAAACCTCGAGAATTCTCAAATTTGGACACAAATATAATAATCATATTTCCGTTTCATATAGTTTCTTAAGCCTCCCGAAATCGGCATATAGATACAAATTCTCTGAAAATATGATTTTACTCACACACACAACTAGGCGGGTTATGTGTGCACATACATACGAGGAAAGACATGGTACATATATACAAGGTTAAGAGGTGGGGCACCACCTCCGTGGTGTACCGTATACCGCTCCTGACCGTGACGCATTCACGGGCCGCCCACGGTCGAGCGTATAGGTTCCAATTCTGGTTGCGGCAGTCCATCCACAGTCAACCGAGCTGTTCATCCACCTTTTTGATATATATATATATATATATATATATATATGTATATATATATATATATATATATATAAAGCGTTAATGAAATGGCCTTGAATATGGTTAAATAAGGCTTCAGTTGGCCGTGCCGGATCAGCTAACATTAAAACAAAAACACGTAAAACTCCCCCAGTAACACACAAATAGCAATCACACAAACTACAATGAAACGCGCCCAAACAATCTCAGAGGACTGCTAAAGGTCTCGTGCTTGAGTGACGACCGTAGAAGCAAAGAAACCAGACAACACAGAGACCGCAGTCCGGCCTTGCCTTGCAGTGCAATTGTATTGTGTTACGAGCACGAGTACCTGTGCTTGAGTACGAGTGCAAGTACTCGTGTTTGAGTGTGCTACAAGGACTCATGTTTGTGTATGAGTCCTTGGGCAAGAGAAAGAGTACAAATACGGGTATATGCATGCATGAGTATGAGTAAAGCTATAAATTCGAATATTAACAATTAGGTTAAATTCAGTATTGAAAATATATCTGGTAAAAATTAAAAGACAATTTCACTACATTAAGTTTTTATATAAAGAAAAGGTCATCAACGACCAACTACTTCATAACGCCCTAATATTGGGTCCTGAGTCACAAATCACAACCCTTGAGCAGGAAGGTATGATTAACCCATCACCTAACCTGACCTTTCATTAGGTCACATATAGGAGTGTGTTTATGTACTCATTCCCCTAATTAACATACTGTAGCAATGAAATGCCTTCATTACCCGTCTTAGCTCTTTTAATAAGAACACTAACTGTCAGCACTGTCTCTACGTGCAATAATAAATATATAGTGAACGTTTGCTCTTTTAAGCCAAATATATTTTATCGTTTCTCAGCCTTCAGGGGAGACGGCTGACATGTTCGTCTGCCAAATGGATAAATCTTCCTGCCGATTTAAGAGCCAGTCATAAGTATCTCTCCGATGGTATCACAGTGTGTCCTGGCAGTTTATAATCTTTGAAAGTAAATCCGCTAACGAGACAGGTGTAAAAGTGTTAGCCAAAGTCATGTGCTGAACAGGCCCACCCCCAGGAGAGGTTCTTCATGTCGCCAGCTGTTAGATATGTGGTCTCTATGACGGGGAATGTAAGGAGTGGTCTATTTACATTTTTTGGACATTTTGGGGGCACGACTTTGCGACCCTTAGGTTTGGTAGAACTGTTCAGTACCGTTGAACCAACGTGCTCAGTTTAGTAAAGTAATCTCGAGTGAAAATGTCGTGTACAACCTGCACAAACATAACTCCTTTCTTACAACAGCTAATGTGTCTCCCTGTAAGTGTGATTAATCACTTCTCTTGGCACATGACAAAAACCATCTTCCCTGCCACCATCACATGCATAGCCGCCCTGACAGCAAAAATACTTTCAAAATTATGATACACATAGCGAGCTATCTTAAGACAAGGGTCTGTGCCAGGCCAAGGACAAGCGAATCATATAACAAAAGGCATTTGTGGCAGCTCCGCAAGACAGACGTCTTCGCCAGTGTTGGGCTAGCCAAGCGTGGGTTGAGAGGAGGGGGGGGTGTCCTGCACTAGTATGGTTCGTCACGGCCAGCCGCTAGCTGTTAAACCCTCTGGCGACACATTTTTTCGACCAAGATGAATATTTACAGCAGCATTATCATATTTCGAAACAATCTAGACGGTTAACCTCTTGAGTGAGGCGATATGAACCCTTGAAACACGACTTTTGAATACGGTCATTTTAAAATGATGCCCTGACATTTGACTTAAGGCAGTGTATGGTTTTACCTTGACGGTATTTATATATATATATATATATATATATATATATATATATATATATATATACACTGCAAGGTTCGTGAACATTTCTAGCAGTGCCGCAGCAAGTAGCAATCATGGTGGTGTAGCCCAACAGGTGGCTGTGGGGGCACTGGGAGCCACACTAATCCAAGTCAGGATATTTGTGTCAACTCGTGAAAATCAATGCCTTTTTGTGGTCGGACGGAACACATCACGCAACACACATCTCTGCCTTGTCATAACTTCATGGTTATCATGACACTCACCTCTTGACACGAGCACTGAGGACCTGGCGTGGTGAAGGAGAAGGAGCAGCCTGACGAGAGGTCCAGTTTAGCTGCACTGCATCCTTACGCTCACTCCATCATCACGAGGGGTAAAAATTCTCCGTAGATATATATATTTTTGGGTCTGGAGAGCGAGTTTCCCTTTCAGGGAGCAATATTTCTTTAGACCCTTTAGGCAGAATGGCAAACGGCCTCACAGACTTAGAACTGTTGTTGTGGATGGTATGTAAAGTATGATGTTGAGTTACGGGCAAGGAAGACAGGAGGTAGTGGCTGGCGGGGCGGCACGTCACACCCCTCTACGAGTCTACGCCGCACTGAGGTATATTTGGTGCGGCCTGTGGTCGATGGCCAACCACGCGCATCGTCACACACCCGGCATCATGCGTTACTCCCCTCGCTTCCCTCTCTCCCTGGCATTAAAAAAGAAAAAAGAACGTGTTTTAACCGCTACAGCATTTGATGGTGACGTCCTGCATTACCAGGGGATGCAAATGAAACGAGCAGTGCTTAAGCTGGTAACCATAGCAACGAGGGCGTGGATGGTGTACACAAAGGGTTTCGATGCCACATGTCTCCATACCAGCCTCCTGCCTCCCAGGTTCTCATAACCACTTTCGACCAAAAACCCTTCACAACATTCTTGTAAAATTATCTCTGTGTATATATAACACAGCCATATGAAAGATCTTCCTTGTCAGACTCCAGGTGTTATGTTTGCAATCAGCAAAATTCCTGCAATTACATTTACTAGACAAATGGTAAGGTGACATGAAAACATTAAGGTCTTGCATATTTTTAGTCGGTTTTGCAAAAATTCCTGGGCCTCTGTTGCGGAAAGCCATTTTTTTTTTTTATGTTATCAGTCATCGACTGTCGTGACCACTCATCTACCAGCAGTGACATACACGAACAACGCCACACAACAGTTATGTAAAGGAAACTTTTAGTGTTCTCGCAAGCTGTACTGTACTAAATGACGTACGATTCAGGTGAAAGACAATGGCAGATGAGGCACGGCATAGGTGACCTTCTATAGCAATTAACACACGATACTGTGCTGTTCTTGGCTTTACCAGATCTAAGCCTGGTGCAGACCCTAGTTGTAGGACTGCCCGTTTCCTGGTTCTTAAAGTATGGTACAAGGTGACGTATGTAACTGGTTATGCCAACAGGTACCTATTCCCAATTTATGTATAAATTTGTCTGTTTTAAAACCATTGTTTTGAGTTCTGTTTTGATTTATTATAGCTCCCTGTTGAGAAAGCGTTATGTATCTCCACACACATAAATATTTATCATATCACCTTTAACTGCGTGCGTTCCATGATGAGATCACGAGAGGCGTCATCATTCACAAAGGTATATCAGAGAGATGTGTCTCAGTACGCACAGCCGAAAACATTCCGTGTTGCTGTCGAATACTGAACAAACTTCCAAGACCGAGTCGCTAGCGAGATAGCAAATGTCGGACCTTCCTGCTCACTGGTGGTGAGGGACTTTGGCCTGACCCTAGGGATCATATCAAAGGTCACGTCATCATATCCACTGGTAGAGTCGTCACGCTCGGGGGCTTGATGGTTTGATTAGTAAGGACTTTATAAGTTGCATCAGAAGTCAAGAGTGAAGCTGTGGGCATAACGGAGCTTCTTCACGTGTGTGATCCACAAATCCCCGCTTCTGCCGAGTCTCATATCAGCTTCGGGGAGGGATGAGGGTTGGCCAGTACTTCCCTCGTGCAGATGTGGTGGACAGTCCAAATTGATCTACCCACTGGATAGCCTGAGTATGATTGGAACTAGATTTATCCCAATGATGATGTCACAGGTTGTTATTCCGTGACGTAACTGTTACAAAGTTAATGATATTAAGTAGGAGACTGAGTGTAAATTGCGTAGATGAAGTGCAACAGCAAGAATTTCATTGTGACAGGATAATTGAGTTTTGTAAGGCGACTTTTCAGCTCGGGAGAATCTCCACGATAGACTTTGGCAATAACCAACGCTCCGGCACATTGCTACCAGCCCCTTTCCTAGAAAGGTGTCATTTCCATATTTTCCCTGAGTTCTGAATAGTTTCCATGACCACCATTGTAATTGTGTCCATCTGCTCAATTTCACTGATTGCCTCTACTGTCTTGCGCTGGCCATGGGCGTGTATGGAGGGAAATAATCATCAGTGAAACCCGTTCACATGACAACACCCTGACATGCTCTCGTCTCCTCACCCATTGTACCGTCGGGGAAGCACGTTGTTCATTGATTTCTGCTTTATTTTTTTTTTAAATATTCACTGAGGGAGGAGATGGTTTTGTTTGTGTTTGTCAAGACCTGAATGTGAGCCGTGGACGGTGGGTGATAACATCACTACAGGGTTCCACTGAAATTGATTCCCAGTTAGAATTAATCCCTCAAGAAATCAGCATTTAAATAGTTATCATGTCAAAGGCTAGCTGTATATTAACATAAATAGTGTTGTTTTACGTTCATCTCAGCATCGAAGAGCTGTGATGTTTCGTAAGGACGTTTAACTGATGATGGAGCCAGGATATTCCTCCACATCTTGATGATGATTTGAGGCAAATCCATGAGGACAAGCTCTCACTTTCTTGGTGGTGACAGAAGCCTTCTCAACAAGAGGGAGATTGATTCTCTGTGAGGGTTAGTTGTTTAATGCTGTAGGTTTTAGTGTGGGGATGATGTATCTCTTTATGGATAGCGCAAAAGCCAGATAATCTGAAAGGTATTAAAGCTTTATCATTACAAACAGTCACGTTGTAATGTTGCAGTACAATGGTTACTCATATCGTACCTATCTGTGTGAGGGTATGTTCTTGTCCTTATCTCTTTAAGAATTTCAAAGTTCCCCTTGAAGCCATTTTTCTGTGGATGAAACATTGGCTGCATATCAGAACAAGACGTGGAAATTACTAGTGTCGTTTCATCATCAGTGTGTGAAAGGTAGTGTTTTCTTTTATGTACACAAATACACGCAGACATACAAACTCTATACGATACTCTTGCCTCGAAGGACAGCAAGAGTAATGACAAGATAAGTTAGATAAAAAGGAATTGTAGTTTCTTCATTCTTTCTGACCATATACTCGGATCTTACTGTAGTTTTCTCTGACTGTTTAACATGCCTGGTTTAGCCCACCTTTTCCTCCTCTTCACCTTCATCACAACTAAATAAGATAATGAACATATATGAAACATTCAATCCAGCATAGTACAAATTAATCACTTGGCAACATGAGACTGCATATGAGATTCACGCTTTACAAATAATATGGAACTTTTCACTAGCAGTGAAACAAATATAATAAGTATATCATACATGATTCATTCTTTCCCATGGAATTCAATAGATCCTTAATCAATGATCTCAGTAAATGATTTTGTTTGTTTTCTTTCCTGCATCTTCCTCCTATGCCAATTTCAATCTTTCTCATGAAAATCTGAGGAATGTCATAGTTTAACAAAACTATTTCACTTTCATTCTACATCTAAGACTTCCCTTGCTGATTTCTACTCCCTTGCCTCATCATAGAGAAAACGTTTTTTTTTTTCAGACTCGGATATACTGTAAATTAACCCAAGTATCTGAAGATCAAACATGGGTACCTTTTTCGTAAAAAAAAAAATTGTGAGCAGTGACTACATTAATCAAAAAATGGTAAGAGTTTCCGTTTTGCTTTTACAGCACATACTTCCTTTATCAATTTTATTGTTTCTCATGAAACTCTGAAATAGTGTATTGTTCATCAGTTTACTTCTAGTTCTCTTTTGCCTCCTTCATTTGACTTTTCCTTCCAACTGTCCTTTTCCACCATAGGATTTATATTATCTTCTCATTCACTTTGCTCTCCACTTTGCTAGGTAATGTGTGTCAACACTGATACAGTATCCACAGATTATGCATGGGCACAGCTTTTAATACATAAAACATAGTGATTGTAACTGACCTAAGATATGACAGGGGAACATAAATTCATTATGTTGATAAAACTTTATTTGCAACCATTTCCTTTTCATTATAAAAGATTTCCATAAGATATCTACTATTTACAAACGCACACATATATGTATACAGTATAAATATATATACAAGCACCCATTCACTGAGCCTCCACCTGGACGATTCCGTGCAACCAAATTCCTGCCCCAAAGAATCCCTCCTTTTTTCTACTCTTGCATGGAATGCAGCCACTATGTCCAACCATGGTTTATACCCAAACATTGTACACAGTCAAACTCAAACACATTCTTTCATCACAGGGGTTGGGTACCTTATTCATCTGTTCCCAGACTCAAGCCAGTAACATTAACCTTGGACCAGCAAAGCACATCTGCCCACAGTGCCAAACCCCTATCACCAGAAAGCAATACACATCAAATGTTCTAACTGCCTTCATTGGTACCACCTCCACTGCACATCTATCCCATCAACATAGGACTACTTAGAACTGAACAAGCAACCATTTGAACAAAAACAGCTACAGCACCCTCATACTCCCATCACAAACACCCAACAAATAACCTGCAAAATACACAACCCCACCCTTTACACATCACAACACACAGATAATACCCAAGCAGTAACAGACATGTAATTAGAACATTGGTTCAGTTAAAACAAAAAGTTTGCATCATCTCAGAGGACTATCATCACCCTTTTAAGTCCTGACAGGCATGAAACCAACCTGCACCCTCCTGACACACTGAATGGTCAACCATTCCCATTATCATAAAATAACCATACAGGACATCACAAGTAACACATAAAATATTCACTACCCTCACAACAAAAGAATTCCCTTGTGTCCCCCATACACAATTCATTCTCTCCACTTTAAACTATACTTCATATGCCTGATTGTCTAACCTCTCAAAGCAAATACAACAAAATTGAAAACCACACAAAACAGAGCACTCAGAACAAAGTCTGCCTAGCCAAACTGGAAACAACACAAAACTAAGCACTCAGAACAAAGCGTACCTAGCAACCACAAATATTTGGCACCTGCACAACAAAACAAACACTTCTATTACAATCTCACCTCGAGAAACTTGACTTTCACTTCTTTGCAGCAACACTAGACCCTTCTCGTCCAAATTACCCCATAACCAACTACTAATACCTTAGTAGAAATGAGAAGCTAACTCCTCATGTCTCCCATCTCAGCAACTCCTCTAACAAAAATGGCAAAACACATGCACGCTGAAATGACCTGAATCACTGAACAACAAACTTTCCAACCCAGTCTTAAACACCTTCACATAAAAGCTACACTTCCTAGACTTATACAAATTACCCTTTCTTATCTACATTTTAGAATCCACCCATTTTTCCAGCACTACAAACACTGTTTCAACATATAATGAGACCTGTCATGGAAAGATTCAACTTCCACTTTGAAGACAATAAACACACTCTTCTATTTACCTGTGTTCACCCCACGAAAACATACACACAACAAAACCACATATTATACCCTGTGATGTCACATATGATGGACATGGTAGGCTTCCTGAGTGCTGCAGGAGCCCCAGAGAAGGACTCCTGGGGCAGGAAGGTAAGATATATATATATATATATATATATATATATATATATATATATATTGAGGAGATTTTACCAGGAGAGCACAATGTTTGTGCAAGTAGAAAAAGAGGAGAAAGAGTGGTTCTGCATAAAGATGATTCTGCATCAATGATGTATGACATCCCCATGGCTATTTAATCTGTTTAAGGATGGGGTGGGGTAAGGGGAATGGAAGGTTAATCAGCTGCAGTTTGTAGATGATAACTGTGGTGGAAGACTCTAGAGACAAACACCTGAAGTTTGTGACAGTGTTTGGAAGTGTGTGTAAGAAAGTTGAAAATAAACAGATGTTTGTGAAGACTGTCACACAGTTGGTGCGACTCGAGCCTTTGCCTTGGAAAATAAAAATGTGCAGAATTAAGATGGGGTTAAGGCCTTGGGTGCATTAAGGAGCTAGTGGAAGGGAAAATCTGTCTGTTAAGGCACAGAGGAGTATATTTGAAGATATAGTAGTTCTATCAGTTTTGTATGGATGTGAATGTTGGGCCTTAAATGCAGAAGAAAGGAAGAGGGTGGGTGTGTTGGAAGCAAAATGGCTTAGGACAGTATGTAGTAAGAGGTAGGTTGATTGTATATGAGTAGACAATGTCTAAGAGAGTTGTGGTAGTTAGTGCATATGGAGAGGGGAGAAGATCATGAAGAGAGCTTGATAAAGCATTTCTCTATGTTAGAAGTGAAGGATGGTATTGGCAGGGGGAGACCAAGGATGAGATGGATAGATAGAGTGAAAGAGGCTTCAGAGAACTGGGGCTAAAGTGTTCATAAGGGTAAGGCATGAACTGCACCGAATTCACTAAAATGATGTGATATTTGGGAAAGGAAAGGATGAAATTCTCACAATATGCTAAACTAGGGCATATGAAGCGGAGGGTAAACTGCTGAGAAGACTGTGTTGCTTGGCTGTGGATTGCAGTATACAAGAGTATAAAATGTGTATTCTTAAGTATATTTGAGTGAGTGAGAGTAACGTTCAATGAGCATTTACTGGAATAATTTATGAATTAACTGACAAGATGCAGAGGAGAGGTTGTTGGATGTGAATGTACCGAGAGTGGCAAAAGTTGGAATGTTGGACCATTTCTTGGTGGATGCAAGTGTGAAAGTTTGTGATGGACTTGTGAAAGCAGAAAGTAACATAGGTATGAAAGAGGTGGTGGAAGTGAGCAGGCTTGGAAAAGATGCCTGTGTGCAGAGATACCAAGAAAGAATGAGTGAAGAAGGGGATGATGAGTGAAAGATATTTAAGGAAGGAGGACGAGTGACTGTTAAGAGCACAAGAGAAGTGGCAAATCAAAAGAAAAATACGTGAATGAAAAAGAGAGCAAATGGGGGCAACAATGAAGAGAGTGGTTGGGGTTAAGGTAAAAGGCAAAGATGAAGTGAAAAAGGGGTATACATACGTCATGGGCCTTGAATTCAAAATAAAGGATGAGAGCAGCTGTGATGGAAATGAAATGATTGAGAATGACATATGGCATGAGGCAGATTGATCTCGCAAGAAATGAAAGTGTTAAAATGGGTGTGGTAGTTAGCAGAATCTGATTAAAAGGGCCAACAATGGTATGCCCAATTTGTTTAAACATGTGGAGAGGTTGGGTGAATAAAATCTGGCAAAGAAAATTGTCACACTATAGGGAGCAAGGGGTTGATGAAGAGTAATGGAGTGGGGGAGGCTTTTGGGTATTGGGGCCTGAATATTCAGGAAAGTGAGAAGCATGCACTGGATGGAATGACTGGTACAGTATGTGAGGGACTGGGGTAATATTATGCTAATGGGCTGAATCAGGCATGCAAAGATATCTAGGTAACCTGTAGAGTAGTCTGTGTAGCTTGGCTGTGTATAATAATCTGGTTTTGGTACTTATACATGACAGTTAGAGATCACATGTAAGCTAATAAAGCCTTTGTTTAAGCAAATAAAGCCTTTGTTTGTTTGTTCCTGATATTACCTTGCTAAAGCAGAAAAGGCAATGGGGTATAAAAAAAATTTTTTTGTTTATAACTCCAAGTTATGAAATTTAGCTTCTGAGTCATCAAAAGAAAGCTTTAATTATAGGCATAACACATCGCACCCAGTAAGGAACCAAACGTTCTGGTTCTGTAAAGGTTTCTCCTGTCACTTGGCTGGCACATTTATATAAACGTTCCTGTTCTCGATGCAGTGCTGTTTGGAGTTCAGCATTCTTAGTTACAAGAATCACTTGACTTTCTAAATCTCGCTTCACAGATCGCCAACCTGTATGAAAGAGTTTTAAAATTTTTATCAGAATGTGAAGTACCATAGTGTATGAAATAAAACATTCAAAGTGGATTAATCATTTAGGATACTGTACACATATTCTTAGTACAATATGCTTCCTTAATTCATTAGTTTATCTCAGATTCATGTGCATTTTCACTGTGTGTCATTTACCCTTATATGACTACAATACACAGTTTCTCTCTAAATAACTAACTTCAGTATATGGATCTTTGTATGGAGAAAAAATGAATATAGTTAATATGCTCTGAAAACACTTACCAAAGTTTGGAGAACCAATCATAGTAAGGAAAGGCAAAGACTGGCCAGGCTGGTAATACCACAGTCCTTTGGCATGGAATGTCCAACCTGGTCTTTGATACTCAAACATTGAAATGCGCTCACTGTGGCCTCCATTTTGTAGTCTCTCAAAAAAAATTTTGGCAAGCTGAGTGTATGCAGCTGGAATTGCCCCAGCAAACCCGCTTGCCCCAAGGAATCCGTTAGCCTACAGGTATAACAAAGCACAGCAACTATTAGTACAAAGATATAAATAACATAAAGACAAACTAGCACTAGCCAGCCATTCACACCTAAATCTCATAACCTACAATTTGTTAACATGTTTGGGCCAAGCATTTATCTATTCAAAGCAAGCTCCACTAACCAGAGGAATATCTCCAACATGATTATATTGATCAAGGAACAGTTCTATATTATTATTAGAATTATTCTTGCTCTATGGAGAAGCTGCTATTGGTGAGACAGTTTGACACCTTTACAGATAATGGGTATAAGATGAGGACTTGTTGGAGTGATTTGTGATGTAGTAACTTGATCCATCCCTTGATTTTGGAAGGAGAGTTAATGATAACAAAAAATGATAGCTTAATCAAAGACACGAGGACAGTCATGAGCCATTTCATGAAATTCGGTTGTGAAAATAAGATTGTTGATCCTAATTTATGTACACTATTGCCACAACCATAGCAACTAAAACATTTTCTCTAACAGGGTTAGAGTTCAGGTTTTTTTCCTCACATATGTGGGTATTCTGTGCAACCATGGTGTTCCTTATAAGAGTAGCAGTTACTACTTTTTCAGTAACTTCAAAGTATGCATCAATATGTGGTTTAAGCTTAATTTCCCCATAAAAGAAGGCATTCATTACTTGCTCCTGACTCTGGGCGGGACAGGAATTTCCCTGCTATCAGTCAGTGATCAGGCTGCAAGCTAAGTATGACATTACGGTGGGTAGATATATAATTATTGCCTTTTTACATGGATGAGAGCTATTTGTAAATAGAAAATCCCTAAATAAGGGAACTGAGATTTCTGCAGAAGTGTACAAATTACCTTGACAAAACAGGACCAATTAGCTTTCCTTCAGAGACCTCAAACAACACATTAAGGATTGAAAGAGAGAGTGGCACATACTGCTCTTAAAATGCAACAGGAACATATCTGTACCAGCAGCATAGCAGGAGGTTTACATGAAGGTCATGTATCTGCTTTTATGTTATAAATATGAATATATGTTTAAAATGGAAGATTTCAAACAAGGCAAAATATTGTGAAGAAGGTGGTTCATAAATGGATGACATTGTGCCGAGTTGGTACTGGGATACAAGGAATATGTTTATTTGAGACAATTGAGTGAGATCATGTGTAAAACTGAAGACAGGGTCCTGCAGCAGAATGTGAGGATGTGTATACAAAGGGGCTGCAAACAAGAGCAAGTCAGTCATGCAATAATTCCAAGTGAAAAACTGCATGTCACCCAATTATATAGTAGTAATGGAATAAAATATACTTGTAAAGGTAATTGCTGTATTTTTAACCTGCAATGTAGACATACATATGATTGAAATACCATACCTTGGGATGAGCCATAAGAATATTGTAGTCTGCAGTTGACTGCTGAAGAACACATCGCATATATTCTTCTGTTAAGTTGAAGTATCCTGATGCTAACTGTATTTTTGATTTGTCTTCAGCATTAGTCAAAAACATTCTTGTAATCAAACTATCGTTAGTAACTTCAAATGGGCCCATTTGTAAAGTTGGAAACACTATGGTATCAAGTACACTATCCATTTTAGTGTCTGCTTCGTGATTATCTGATTTACTCGCTTCTGACTGTTCAAGATCCTTTACCACTTGTTGCAGTCTCCCTGAGTTTTTCCTGCACTCCTGCATCCACACTTTTTGAATGGCTGTTCTCATGGATGAACAATATTCATTGTAATCACCCTGGAAAGAAGGACTAATTTCAGAAGTGTGTCTATAAAAGCATTAAATAAGATTATAATCTAATAATCAGCATATAAGGAATAGAGCAAATTAGGGTGCTGTCAGTTGGCTGAACCTGGGCATATGAAGCAGTTGTGGGGCATTTTTGTGGACAGAGGGTTCTGGTTTCAGTACATTATACATGACAGCTAGAGAGTGGATGTGAGTGAATGAAGCCATTTCTTCATCTTTTCCTGGAGCTACCTCATTAAAATGGGAAATGACAAACATGAGAAAAAAATCAGCTAATCATATCTCATAAGGCTGCTACAATATGGTTGGTTCACATATATAAAACCTGTTCAATTACACCATGATAGCAGTACATTTCTGCAAATTCTTCTACAACAGCCTTATTGAATATGTACTACTTCACTCTCTTTTCACATGACATTTGGTTTTCGTATATTTACACCTCATTTAGATATATTCTATTAGTTCTTCCTCAATTGTCCTCCCCAAATGTTCATACTATCTCAGTACCCAATCTTTTACTTCATCGTCTACTCTCTTCAGCATAATATATCTCCCTCCAGCTTCCTTTTTCTCCATTTCCACTTCTTAGATAGTCCACCTCATACAGTTTTACTCCAATTACTAACCTATTGTTATAGGCAATGTTATAACAATAAACATATGAACAGGATACTTTACAATTCTTCTTCCAACAGCCTGTGCTACATTTTAAAGCCATATTTTTCCACCTCTTATTCTCATATTAACTCTTCCCTTTGAAACTTTTTTGAACCTAAGGCTCCATTTCAGCACTGTTGCAGAAAGAAATACTTTAATGTACAACCTCTTACAATGTCTCAGTATGCCACATAATCTATTCACTCATGATTCAAGCAATGACTTCACTTCTCCAAATTTAATTAGCTTGCTTTCATTTCATTCACAGTGAGTTTTCCTTCCTATACTTCACATAAAGCAACAGAGACATATGGTAGCTGATCTGTTGGATTACTGTTTGCATCAAAATTATCTGGACATCAAACTGCCTAAACAGAGTGCTCACACTAAACAGCCAGCCGTCAAAATCAATCAAAAAATATTTGCAGGACTCACAGTGAGTCAGGATTTGTGATTTACATAGGCATACTGAAAATGGACTTCAACAGCATAACTGAGCAGAGGAGCAAAACAGCACCATGGTTTCAGACTGAGCTGTAGGAACAGAAGACTCATGAAAACCTTATAAGGTATAATAAGTAAGATAAGGTAAGCGAATGGCAGAGGCATGCAAAAAGCCAGCTCTTAGAAAGTGAAGTATGATCTATGGAAGAAGGAAGGAGAACAATCAGTGTGGTGAAAGAGAAGTGGGTCTAGTTATAAATAAGAAACAGCAGGAGTAGCTGACCTGACTTTTGATCATGTTAAAAATACACTAAAGTTTGATTAATCTTCATGCTGTCAAAGACAAAGAATCAAAATTTGAGGAATGGGTCTTTTAGACAGGATGCCTTCTAATAATCCCATATTTTTAATGAAATAACACCTTAAAAAGAGTAAGAAAGCCATTACATTCTTTATTATAAATATGAAAATAAAAAATCAATAACATGAAACATATTCATAAACCCTACCAAGAATGGATGACTTTGTATCTCTGGTAGCATAGAAGTGGAATCATCTTTCTGTAGCTGTAGTGAGAATTTGCTGACAATATCAATGATGGAATGATAAAAATTTGCTAGTTCTGGACAGTCGTCAAAAACAAAATATCGGTCTTGTCGGTTAGTGAAGTAGTCATTACTGAGATTGGCCCTGAAATTAAAAATTATAATAAACATTTATAAGCATAATAATCGTTAAAACAATCCGTCAAAATGCACAAAGCTATACAAAAATGAAAATTTCATACATTAGAGACTAGCTCTGCTGCTTAGTTCCCATGAATTAGTTCACTAATATTGTTGACTTCTGTGATTTGTGGATGGGAGACTAAAGAAAAAATCTGGTGATTCAGATTTTAAGAGTAGATACTTGTGTTTGTGTCAGGGCAAAATAGGAGTTGGTAAGTCCTGAGCTTTGCTCCTCTCCAGAGAAAGTCATAAATGATGAATTTTAACCAAAATTGGAGTGATCATCTTCAATTCAAATGTATATTAGTTAGAGTACCACAACATATGCTACCTCTAGTGTCATCTGCTGATCAAGCTAGGAATCTGGCATATGTTACCTGCATCTAACATGTGTACTTACCCAGATATAATGAGGGAGTTATCAAATACATAAAGCTTCATATGTTGAAGGCCAATTGTTTCATTCCAACGCTGTGGGATCATCCACTTGAAAACTCCACGCAGGTCTGGTGTGTGATAAAGAGACACCTGTTGAAACAAAGAATATTCTGTACAATATGAGGTACTGATACAATAACATGAGAGATTGGAATAATTGTGAAAAAGATAAAACAGAATATTAGATATGACAGGGAGAAAATGAGAGCAGTAGAGTGCTAGAAAAATGGAAAGAAAAGAGGAGTGAATGGACGCAAAGTAAGATGGTTAAGATCAGAAGGAAAACAACAGTTGAAAAGATGAGGAGAGTGCATATGGCTGCATGATGGAGTGAAACTTCTAGATTAGGTGAGTACAAGGAGAAAAAGTCTCATAGGAAGTGGGGACACATGCCTCCATTTCAGTAAGACTAATTTCTGCCATACACTTCACACAGGTAGAAGGATTGCCTCAGTAAGGGAAAATATGTTTAAGAATACTAAATGAATCATGTTTGTCAAGTCATTACTTCTAGGAGGTACCACTGCTAGTGTTTAGAATAACAGACTCTTGCTATGGCCACCCCTTTGAGAGAGTTCCAGTTGGGAAAGGCTTCAGAGATATAGATAGATAGTGATTAGATAGACATTGCCAAGAATGTGTCTTCCAAGATTCCTTGTCAAAGATCTGAGTAAAAACCACAGAATTTCTTTTTGCACACTTAAGATATGCTAATCATGCTTACAGAACATGTCTCTGGGTGACTGGTGATGAGAGGCTGCAACATCTTCCGTGAATTGTGGTCTCCACGTGAACCTCTTGTAAAGTCTAAAAGCCAGCGCACATGAAGATCCTTGCATATAGCAACACGGCTCCTCATGGCTGACACCTAAAATGAAATCTTTATGAAAAAAAGAAACAAGTTTTACACAGCTATTCTGCTTCTTCATTGGGGGGGGGGAGCAACTTCAAACATGAAAATCAATTTTCAGTGTAACTATGGTATGTGCCTAACAAATATAAAATCAACGAGCTCTACTATGAAGGACTGACATAATCATGATTGCTGAGAAGATGAAGAAGGAAAGAGTTAGCAAGAAGAATATTTCCCCATGGAACAAATAATTAGAAAAAACTTATAAATACAATTTTTCTTTTCAAGAAAAAATACAACAAAGCATTTCTTGCAATTGACTGCTGCAAGAGCATGCTTCTCCACATTAACGTGAAATCAGTGGATTCAAAAGTCTAACTAATGGGTGTACCTGCGAGTGAACCAAGACAGTAGCCATCCTGACAACCAGAATTAAGCCAACATGGCTCAAAATTGGCAACCTCTCAGTGGCCACTTATCAGAATAGGAGGTAACCACTCTCTTGAACAACCTGATTTCATTTGTGGTGGGTGTATAAGGTGCCTTTTTCTTACACTGGTTGTAAGGTTAGTTCTGGCTGTGTCAAGGACATTCTCCTGCTGCATCATATTAGTTCTGTCTAACAATACTAGTTCTCCAAATATTCTCAGATCATTCTTACACTATAACAATCACACTATTCAGTTATAATTTCTAACTGCAGCTATAAGGTGAAAAATCTTTCTACTCACCAGGTCTTCTTCAAGTTTTCCTGTTCCAAGATACAGTGAAGACATGCTTATACGTTGTGATGCACAATCAGTTTTTGTTAAAAGCTCTTTGTAAAATTCATTAGGGTCTGAAATCACACGCACCTTGAAAGGAATACAGGAAATACATGTTACTTGAGTGATCTCTGACTAAAGTTTTTCATATTATCAACAAGAGCTGAAATGTGTTATCTGCTTATTTCTTTTTGGTGCACAATCTAAAATGTAAATATACTTTCTAGTTACCTGTCTTGACAAAAAATTGACTTACTAAAAAAAAATTGAATGAAAATATCAGTTATGGCTATTGTACCTTTGAACCATTGATCGGAAAGCCTGGGCAGTGCTGCTGTAACCACTGAAAGTCGGGAGGCAATAAAGGGCACTGTGAGGTACCCATAGTTTCTTCTGTCTCTTGTAATGGAGTGGATACTGGGTTGGCTGGTTTAGGCTTGTTGTTTTGAGGTATCCCTAAAGTGGGTGAGGTTGTGGATGTTGGGTCAAGCATCTCAACCGCAGCACATTGAAACAAATACTTCACCACATTAATCCCACACCGCATCGATTTTCTGGAATATCACAATGAAAAATATTAATAGCCCATCAGGAGAGGCAGATAAAGATCTTTCTTGTTCTTATTTTCAGGAAGCATCTAACATCTGAATGGCAGTTATATTATTCCTATAAATTTCCATGTAAATCAAGTGTACTCCAACCATTCCCACCATTACCTGACTTCATTATTAGCAAATGGTTATACCTGAAAGATAAAATTTCATTAAAACACCATAAGGAACTCTTTCACTCCATATTTAACAAAGTATTTATGTTCACTTGAAAGTTTATCAATATCCCTTCAATAAATGGTTATGAAGAATGAATGGCATATGTTGGGCAACAAGACACACATCAGCATAATTGAAGATATAAAAAGAAAAGGAAGACTAAGACCGAGAATTAAATGGATGGATGATGCAAAAAACTGAATAGATCAAGAAACATTTCAGATAAAGATGCTAAGGGTACAATTTGTGATCAGATGCAATGAAAATGGGAACAATTATAGCGGTAATGTATTGATAGGTTAGCAGACAGAAATATCTGTACCCATCAATCTCCATCCATCTATACATATGTTTTTTTCATACATGTTCACTATTTCCCACATGAGCAAGGTAGCATCCACAACAAATGACTGAGTCTTAGATGATAAAAGATTCTCATTTTGCTCTTCTCTGTTCCATCCTCTAAAAAGTAATAAAGCAGAGGAAGATTTCCAGGTGTCCCCCTCCTCCCCCACTCCACTTAGCCATTTTCCATGACACACAAGAGATACGTAGGTAGTATTCTTTCTCCCGTATCCCCATAGATATGTAAAAAAAAAAAAAAAAAAAAAAAAAAAAAAAAAAAAAAAAAAGAGCTTACGTAACTGATTTGGGAGTGATACAGCCCTCAAGATAAGGCATAATTACCCCAACAGGAGCAGTTGGGGAAGGGGAACTGGGAGATTGCTTCTTGACCCACATTCACTAAGTAACACTTATCACTACTCATGGCTATTATTTTCATATATTTATGGTTACAAACACAAACCTCTACACTATGGAGGTCCATTTCATAATGTAAAAATCATATCAATAAGATTCATTTGGTAGAACACTTGTAGGTATAGTGAGTGTATGTTTCACTTAGCACTTGCTATCACATAACAAGTCAGTAAATAAATGCAAAGCCTTAAAATACATTTTCACCATCTTACAGTATGATGCTTTCAGTCCAACCTGGGAAAACTGATATGAGAATTTGTCCTATGACATCATGGAGTAATTGAGAAAAAGAGGAATTTCTCCAGAACTTGTAATTAGTTCCTGAATTCTGAAGGTTTAGGAATCAGGAAAACTGCATTCATGTGAGATCTTGCAATATATCTTTAAGCCAATATCAAGCTGCTTAAGTCAGATTTTATGTGTAAGAGTAGGTTTAAGTTTTAGGTTCTTTCTGGTTAACTTAAGCTTAAAACAAAATTGGTGACAAACTTTCCCAACTGTCATATGAATGAAATATCTGACAAAATTGTGATATCTTGAGTAAACTCAGCTGTGCCGTAACAAAACCTAAAGAAATAAGGAATTAGTAACCGGTTGTATAGACATTTCCTATTAAAAATTAGGATAAAAAAAATTTAATACACATGACATAATCCGGCAAAAACTCCTGGAATGATCTAGAAAATCTCATTTGCATAGTCCTTATTACTATACACTGTAGCAAATAAACAGGCTCACTGTTGTATAACTAGAGTCTAGACTTATAAAATAATATCCTTACAGTTCTTAATAATGTTTCTACATCAAATCAGTCAATGTCAACCTTCACCAGTTAGAGTCCATTTTCCACCAGTCTTAAGCCCGTAATATCCATCCCATCTAATGCCATCCACGAAAAATAATTCATAATTAAAAGATTTTACTTTTTAAATATGACAAAAATACACTTCCTTTTAAACGTACCTTCTTCGTTGATCTATTGGACTTAACTCCATTCTAGCTACTGCAGAGAAACTCACAGACTTACCTGAGTTAACTAGAAGTACTGTTTTAACACTGGTTTATTGGTTTATTGTGACTAAATAAACTGGCCTATAAGCAACATCACCTCTAAACATTAGTACTGTATACTCCTTCAACAGGGATGGAAAACGTGCGAGTCGACTCCTTCTAGGACGAGAGATATCTCTAAGAAGATGGGAGTACACATTATCTCCTTTTAGGTCAAACCTTGTTACCTAAGCCTACTAACTTTTGAGATAAAAGCAGACGATGCCACATGGGCGCCGCCATCTTGGTAGATCATCTATCGTATTGGTGGTGAATAATAATTATTAGTTGAATTATATGTTCTAATTTTCTTCTAGAAAACGGCATTGGTTCTCTAAATAGGTTATGATAAAATTGAGAGGGTTTTTAAGGGTTACTAGGACAATTTATCATGAATTTGTCCGAGACTTATGAAAAGGAGGCAGAAATGGCGCGAACCAATGTAAACAATGATGACTTCAGGCGTCAGCTGATATCACTCTTCAGAGAAGTTCCGAGTTATCTGTGTAGTTACATTAATTTAAAGAAGAAATAAGTCACTTTTCGAAAGAGTTAGTCTTTTTCATCCATTCGGTCAAGGTTCAGGCCCTCTTTTATTTGTTTTCTTTTATATTCCCAAAGTATAGGTTTGATGTCAAAGGTGTTTCCTCCACATATTCTAAGCAGCAGTTATTTTGCTGGTATACTTTCAGTGGTGTGACAGACGTCATAATGCAAGTATTTTAGCTAACCCTCGTTTTGTGTTGTTTTATCATTGTTTTTATTGAGATAAAGAAGTGTAGTATTTCTAAATGTTAAGATTCATACCAATCTCACTTGTAATCAAAAGGATGTAATTCACTCTTCTCACATCCATTAAGAGTTGTCAGAGAGCCCTTAAGCGTCACTGTCATGAATTACAGGGAAATTTTAGGTTGAAATCAGTCAACCTAATCACCCCAAACCTGGGGATTCCATCCCTTGCTCCCCTAAGTCAGCTGTGCCTCAGTTTAACTCGGAGGTAAATTATATTTCAAAGGTATTGAATGAGAAGTCTTATAGATCCAGTGATAACAATGTCTGTATATTACCATTTGGCCCACTTTTACTTATGCATCAATGTATCAATTGATAAAGTAATGACATACAAGTTATGTATATTGGAATGTCACCAGGTCATCAGATTCACTATGCACTTAAACTAGTGGATATTAAGTGATTTTCTTTTGCAATGGTAGTGTAATATTTAGTGAATAGAATAAAAGCTATGGAACTTTTTTAAGAGTTTGTAATTTGAACTAATGTGACAGTGGAGAGGATTGGATTATTAATACAAGGTCTCTTCAGGGTTGATTTGACAGCATTTTACTTTACGTCCTTATGATTTGAATGCTTATTTCAATTTTTATAATGTAAAATGTGATGATGGAACTGTGATTATTGCTTGGTTGAGGGATACAACTCTAGTAATTACGAACTGCAAATATTTGATGTCATGATGTAATGTTGTCAATATACTGACAATGATTTTTCTAATCGTGAGAAAGCTAGAGAATTGAAGTTAACTTCGTAAAGTAAAATCACAAGCACAAGCAACTGACACTTAAAGACATGGTTGATTGTGTGATAACCATAAGTACATTCAGGTATATGACTGTTGTAGTAGATAAGTTTTACATTTTTAGAATATTGTTAGCAAATGCAGACACACTGAATTGTATCTTTTATATGTTTGGAGATCTTTTCATGCATATACCATGATTTTTTTAGGTCTTATATTTCTAATATCAAAAATATCATCATTTATAATAGAGTGCATTAATGTTAATACCTTTTTTATTTCGTAGACAGTGATGTGAAGTGACCATGGCAGATGATATATCCCTTCCATGGCCTTCAGGTATTCCACAGTTAAAGGTGGGTTTAAGTTGTTATATGCTTTGGTACTATTTTTGATTTACCTTAACAAATTCAAATATGTAGAGTACACTTAGTAACACACTTTTCCTTATTTCTGTGGAGACAGTGTTTATTGGTACTGTATTTGTTAATCCACAGCGTCTGGATGAGTTATTGCGTTGTGGCATCTGTTATGAGTTCCTGTCCACTTCCATGGTTACTGCTTGTTCTCATAATTGTAAGTTTTAGATGTAACATTTTCGTTTAAAATTGAAAATGTTATTTGTTAAAAAAATCTGTTAATGTCACTGGATTGAGACAGTTGATCTTGATATTAAGATAGAAACCTTAACATATGCAGTTATGTATTTATTGACTGGTGCTGTCTTTTTCTGTAGATTGTTCATTATGCATTCGACAGTACTTAACCTTTAAGACACAGTGTCCTGCCTGTTTTCAAGAAACTACTAGCCAGCATTTACGGAACAACAGGCTTCTTGATGAAATAATTGGACTCTTTCCAGCTTTAAGGTAATAAATTATTTACAATGTTTTATTTTTTACATAAGATATATAATAGATAAATGCACTTTATCTTTACAGAACTGTGTAGTGCATATATATGGTAGGCAAGAAATGAACCAAAAGTTTTCAGTTGCTCTCCATTTGTGATGTATTTCTACTGGAACAACAGTAGCTAGTTGATTCGTTCTTCATAACTGGAATACTAGGGGCCATTGCAATGATCTATTTAACACAGTGATTATGTACTTCCTCAAGAAGCACGAAAACTGCAGTCTGATTTATGTGATTTTATGTTATGCTGTGCTCATGATTTTTCTTTTTCTTTATATTTTTGATATGCCTGTTCTTGCTATATTGTTCACCAGAGCCTCTTTTAAACATTATGGTTCATTAATCATATGTGCGTTTTCTTTAACATTGACTCCTCTCTCTTTCACACATTATTCTGCTGTCATGTTACCTTCAGATTTCCTCATATCTTACCCCACAAACCTTGCATAAATACACTCATTTGGTTGTTCTTTTCCTGTTTGTTTTCTTTCCATGCCCGTATAATGAGAAATTATGCCTGTAGTTTATTGATCAAGACCTTTCCAAAACTGTATTTCCTTTAGATTCCTTTATTTCATGCTTAGACATCTCTTGTAATTCCACATCCCCTTGTGGATACTAGGAGTCACATACAAACAAATTTCCAACCTGCAAACACCTGACTTCATGACTGATCACCAAAAAACATCTTGTATTTAATTTCTAGCATGACATGAAATCAGTTACTCATACTTACAACTGAAAAAATACTTAAATGTGCATTTTTTATATTAGATAATGTTTAATATGATGTTTTGTAAGTTATATTTATTTCAGAATTCAGTATTTAATGCAATATTTCAGTCAAGTAGAGGTATTTACTCCAATTTTATGTGATTATCAGTATTCCTTTACATTTTCTGACTTACGAACAATTCATCTCATGAACAGGGTCCAGGGAAATAAACTTTGTAAATAGGGGACTCTCAGAATTCAAGTTCAGATTCAGCTGTGTTCTAATTAGTTTTATTAGGTTGTGGTTGACTGCCACATGCTGATTAGGTTATTTCAGTTTTTACTGCAAACTTTACAACACTCGTGGATTGCAGTATTTCCTTTTAACATTCTTAAAACTCTGGAAAATTATGTTCTTTCTCGTTGTTCATATATTTCAGGTTTCATTTTGCCAGTCTTCTTTCTTGTCTTTCACTCTGCCTGCATGTCAGTTCAGTATGCTCATGGAAGATGAACAAGGATTATGCAATATTATACATTTTTTTACAGTCTGCCAAGTCTTAACAAATTGCATTAACCTTTCCTTCACAGGGATAAAGTAGCTCGTTTGAATCAAATATCCAGAGGTAACGTTGTCACAGGCTACTTAGAAACAAGAAATGTTAGAGAGGACTCCAAGGAGGATCAAGCTGTCACTAACACCTGTGACTCTAGGGAGTCCTTTACTACCCCCAAGACTCCACGCAATAACCATCTGGAAGATGAAGAAAAAGCTTCACCGAAACAAATTTCATCTCCAGATCTGCAGGCTTTAACAAGGTATGTAAACATTCATAATTTTATTTGAAGGAAAGCATTTTTGAATCAAGAAATTTAAAAAGGAGGCATTTAAGGACGGGGATAAATAAAGACATTTTTGTCTAGCAACCCCCTTGATAGGAGTTCTTGGAGGAAATGGGCATCAGAGATATAGATAGATAGATAGATAGATGGATATATTTTACTGTTATAGATGGATATATTTTACTGTTCTCATAGGACTTTTACTAAAGATTTTATTTCAAAAGCTTTTTTGTTCACCTGTTAAAGAGTCCATTGAAACATGAACCACTAGTTTGACATCTTTGTAATGTATTGTTGATGTTACTGTGATAACATTAATCTGTGAATGTTGTTTTTGACATACAGGAATGACAAAGATACTAGCATTACTCCAAAGAGGAATGTTGGAATGATTTTTTCGCCACACCGAAGTGGCACATCAATAAGAGAGAGCCAGCCTGAACCATGCTCCTCTAAGAGTAGCAGCAATAGTAGAAGTCAGGCCAAATTCAAGTCCTCTCTGAGCAGTTTGTCTCAGTCCAGCTCACATTTGCCTTCAACCCAAAGTAGCAGTCAAACATCCTCTCTTTATTTTTCTATCTCTGGTAATAGGTAACTCATAAGATTTTTACTGTTATAGAATCATATAACTGCTTATACAAACTGTTTGGATTTCTGTCAAGCAATGATTTGATGGTTGAATTATGCCTAATTTCATTAACATATTCTGTTTAGAAAAGTTTTGTGACATTTGCTTATAGTTAACTGTTTTGTAAGTATGTTCTTTGCAGAGACAAATTTTTACCCTTCATCATTATTAACAACATTGTGTGCTGATGTATACAGATCAAACTTACTGAAGGAAGGCTTTATCAGTCTAGATATGGAAGTGTAACGATAAAGGAACAATCAAGATGTTACATGAAACAATGAAACATATTTCTCTGAGACTGTAATTTTTCAAATTAATAGCTGTTTTCTTATATTTTGCAAATATCAGGTTATTGGTAATGTTTATATTTACAGCAAAAGCATAAATAACGAGAGCAGCATTGAACAAGATGGACCTCGTGTACCATGCCCCGTGTGTGGTGTTGAAGTGCCAGAGGGAAACATTAACCTTCATCTTGATGCTTGTCTTCAGCGCATGAAGCCCGATGACATAGAAATGTTAGTTTAGGATGTCAAATTCTTTATGTCAGTTAAAATCTTTAGCATGTATGGAATGGTATATTTGAAGTATGCATGTAAGGACAGGGAGAAGTGGAAACTTGCCATGGCCACCCCCTTGATGGGAAATCTTCCAATTTTTCTACTTAGATACACTGCGTGAAAATGTGAGGAATAGCAGAACTTCCTAGTTGGTCAGTTCAAGATATAGCGTTGGTGTTTTTGTGTAAATGAGGCTTTCCCAGACTCTAATGAATGTTGACATTATCTGTCTGACTACTTTTCTGTTGCACAACTACATACATCATTGCCAGGGTGTTATTTGGATCTCCTTTCTTGGGATTTTTTTTTATTTTTCAGTTGTTGTGGTGCTAAAGCAGGAGTCATGCCCAAGAGGTTGGTATAGATAGCAAATGAAGCAGTGGTAAGCCTTTCATTTTCACCTGGGGATAGATGGATTGTCCCCAAGTGCAGCTGTATTGGATGTGTGTTATTCAGGGAAACTTATGTTAAAGACTGATTTTAACACCAACTCTAACTTTATTCAGCCAAAGAAAGTATCCATAGGTTTACAATATTACTGACCTACACCACTGAGGACAGAGCATAAAATTTTTAAGAGAAAAATTTTCTACTAATCTAAGTTTCTTTTTGCATTTAACCATAAACTTTTAATTATTGATGTCTATTTTGTAGTGTGCTCAGTGTTGAGAACTTTGGTATGTCAAGGCCCTGGAAGCTTCATGCTTCATCTAGGAAACTGCTGTTCAGTCAGTCCAAAATTACTTCATGGGGCAATTATTGTATCAAGTAAATTTTCGTCAGAAGTTAAGTTAAGGTATATAATCTCTGTTCATTTTGTGTGGAAAATGTATGGTATTGATATGTTTGAATTTTATTGTCAGTGTTTATGCAGTACATGAGAATGCTGATACCCAATTTATCATGCTATGGTTTTCAGCATTGAACAAAGTCCAAAGCGGAAACCATTACCCAAGCTGGTGTACAGCCTATTGTCAGAGAAGCAAATGCGACAGAAGTTAAAGGATATTGGTTTGTCAGTTCAGGGTGACAAACAAACTCTTGTCAGCAGGCATCGCAGGTATGTTTGAGCATGAAGACATAAATCTGTACATAGAGCTATGTAGCTTAAACATATTCAATGATTTTTCTCAGCTTAATAGTGTAGAAATATTTTAGATAAGATGAAAAAGAATTTGTAAATTCACTTAAGGATATGAGCTCATATTATAGAAGGAATGTGTGCCACATTGCTTAAATTGAAAGATATTGTTCACAGAAAATTTGTGGCAAAAGATTTGAGTTTGCATTCTGTTTGTGAATCCAGTTAGTAGGTAGTAATTTTGCCTTTCTTATGTAACGGGATAAAGAAATTTGTGAGAAAGTTTACTGTGTTTCATTAGATAAATTTTTGTTCACATAGTTCTTCATATACAGGATTGTGTAGTAGGTTGTTATAGATATGTGAGTATATCCTAAGACTTTTCCATTTTAGATACACAACATTGTTTAATGCCGAATGTGATGTAGCAGACCCATGTCCTGTGTCTGATCTTCTGCGACAAGTAGAACGCGAGGAGCGTGAAAAAACACGAGCCACCAGTTCACAGAGTGTGAGTTTTGGAAAATCCTGAGGAGTGTTTCTTAGATTATTGAAGTAAGCTGTTAGTGTATGGTAATGTGATTTAACAAATATATCATCTATGTTATGAAAATTGGCCAGGTTATAATCTGAGAACACTTAATTTACAAAACATATTTGCGCTTTCTAGTTTTCCCTCCTCCGTCACCAACAGATTCAAGTATGGGAACTGTATAGATATAAACAAGTTCTATGTGAATATAACTAGGAAATGGAATTCCCAGTCATAGTATAGATTATTGCCATAGATGTCTCTATGAAATATATAATTAGAGATCTAGTACATAGGTAGCATTAGCAGGGAATGGAGAGGGGAAAGTGTCAAAAAGAGAGAGATGTAATGCTGCAAAAGATTCTATAATGCTAAGGAAAAACAGTGATCTTGGTTTCTGCAAAATCATGCTGTGATTACAAAAATAAAGAAGCCCAGTAGTTAGTAATTCATAAATGGTGCACTTTTAATTTGATCATGGCTAATGGGTGCCACAACATTTTTGCATAGTTTTCATTATTTTGCTTAAGAAAGCAGGATAAAGAGTAAATATGGAGATGATTGGGGTTCCAGAAAATAGTACATAATGCTTTGCTCGATCAAGAAAATATGCAGCACTAGACTTTTATCTTATGATTGACAAGGGGCATTGGCATTTAGGTGAATGGATAATTGGTTTTATTATTCACAGTTAAAAAGGATGGACTCATATGCAGGTCTTTGTAAGCCTCATCTGCGAGGAGAAAATGTTTCTCATCCTTCAGAACCCCAAATTTGAAAACTTGATTTGTGAAAGGGATGTTAATATGGAGGAGGTTCAGAGGCATGCTGTAGTCAATAACTATAGTGAGGTTTTGCAGAAATCATCCTGTTTTCGAGATATAAAGTGTTTAAAGGATGTGAATGGATAAAGATTTTGCATAGTATTCTTTTCACATATTTAATGCTTTATAATGAATTTTGTTGAAATTATTTGTTGCATTTGCAGTGGAAGTTATATATTTGTAATTTTTATGCCAAATGTTTCTCTCTCGCAGATTTTCACTTATGACCGAAAAAGTGCTCCAGAAGTCATTGAAAAGGAACAAAAGAATTACCGTAAGTTTGTTTCATAGAAACAAGACAAAACTTTTGAAATTCCAAGTTAGGAAATACTTAAGTGTTAATTGTTTCCTTGGATGATGGCAAATGTCATAACAGTTTACTGGATCTAACAACTTGATCTTCACAATGTGAAATAGCTTATAAGATTTGTTTATTTCTTAGGAAATGAAAGAATATTATAAAGAATATATTGTAGAAGAATGCAGGATGTTTTTATTATTAAACATACTTACCCACAAGGAAGTTCGGCTGTAGGATAATGGTCCAAGGCAGCAGTAGGGCATTGCATTTATTGACAAGCATTTTTGGTAAGCTTTTGATAAATTCAGAGAATTAGATACATTTTTATGTTGTTTTTTAAGAATTCAGAGTACATCCTATACAACTGTCCTGACCCCATTATCACTTCCTCAACTCGGTGAAAAATTTTTGTACCACAGTTCACTAACACATTGCCTGATTGCTTTCTTTCTGTATACTTTTAGGTGTCTTCATATCATCCTTGCATTTTCAAAAGGCATGGGAGGATTATATGATTTCATCATTCTAATAATTTTTGTATCTGTCTGTCTTTACATCTCTTTGACAATCCTTGCTAAGTTTCTTGTGATATCTTGTACTTATTGTTAACCTTCTCACCATATGATGTACAGTTAAGTTTTGTAATTATGACTCACATGTCTGGCTATACAAAACATTTGTTGAGTCACAGGTGGAGAGTGTTATAAGTGTTATAAGAGGTCAGCAGTTCCGTATTTAACATGCGGACAGATAAGAGCCATATTTAACATCTGGCCATGCAGAGAAGCTGTTATCTCTTAGATACAGGACTTGGTTACAAGAGATCACACCTAGGCTTGGCTGGCCATTAGGTTTGAGTTTAGAGTGTGCCAGAGTTTCAACCTGAGTTGTTTAATATTTGTATGTGTGAACCCCTTCCAATTGAGTGAGTGAATTTTGGCATTATAAATGAGCCGTGTAAGAATGAATTCATGCGAATTAGATCCTTTCAGAGGAAGTGGGGAATGTGCTGTACCATTCTGTCATTTTCTGTCACATTTAATGTTATAGTTATCTGGTGTGTGCACTTTACTGTTTAGTTCATCTCTAAAGGGATTGTATTTAAGTGTAGATATTTCTTTAAAAAAATTATAATAATTCTGTCATTAATCTACATCAAAAACCCTCTTCCTTCTGTCAGTATAAGCAAGAGACCAGTGTATTTATAAATGCATGTTTATTTGCATTAACACAAAATCATTCATGTAATTATTATGTACTTTATATTTACTGTAGTAATCAAATTATAGTAGGAAAGATTTTTTTCATCTTAATGATGCAAGTTATGTTTACAAAGGGAGAGTGGTGAGGAACAGTGTCACTTTATCATTCTGTGTTCAAAAGAGAGCTGATCCTTAATTAAAGCATGTATTTTTTTAAGTCTTACTGATGTCACTGGTCCAGTACCACACCCACTGGGCTTGACATTTCAGTCAGAATTTAGGTATTCATTCATGTAAAGGAAACATCTTTCACTGTAATAGATTTTGTTCTTTAGGCCTTATTGGGCCAGTTTTTTGTTATTTTCCCTTTTTACATAAATTATCCTAACTTCAAAATGCACTTTTGAAAGTGTACACAGCTGCAGATACGATAAGCACCCTTATAAAGAATTATTCTCATGTAAGAACAACAAGGTATACATGTTTAAGATTCATTTGTTGGCATTCATTCTTCATTAACTGTTCAAAAGTAATATATTTTTTGTCTGAATGTCATATACCCAACCAAGTTAATATTTTTTTGTCTGAATGTCGTACACCCATTACAAATGTATTAAGAGTATTCATTTCGATTTTTTACAGTCAAGAAAAATGATAAACATTTTGCAAAGCTTGTTGATGAAGTTCGAAAAAGGCACGCACAAAGAAGAGAGAAGACCGACCTAAGATGTGAAGTCCAGGACAAAAAAGGTATATGTGGGCAGGTGTCTAAGGATACAGGTGCTTGTTTGATAAGCAATGAAATTTCCTCATCAGTATCACATGATGAAGTACTTTATGAAAATGAAGATGTAGATGGCTTTGAAAATCCAAAATTGAATGAATGTAAAGAAAGTGGAGAAAAGAACATGCCGTGCAGCATAGATAGCAGTATGCAGTGGAGAGAAAATACCGTTATTAGTGACAAAATAAAAGATGATAGTAAAATCAACAAGTTGAAAAGGGAAGAAATTTTATGCACATCTGAAATAGACATGAGAAGTGGTGTCCATAAAGATTTAGGTAAGAGGATTAGTAAAGAGAATTCCTTACACCACTCAGCTGAAGATGAAATTTTGAAACCTCTGAAAGAAGTATGTTCAAGTGAACGTTTGAAAGATAAGTTAGTACCAGATAACAAGCAATCTGATGAAAAGCTAGTACACCCTAGCCCTGATATCTTCTTGGCCAGTCCTTCATGTTCAGTTGGTAGTGAAGAGAGTGTGAGCCTGCTTCAGGACTGTGAACCTTTGACTCCTCCTCAGCTTGCCAATCTATCAGGTCAGCACCAATTTGTTTGTCTGTTAGTAATAAGATTGCCTGTCTAATTATTTTAATACTTAAACAATGTTTAAGTTAGCACATTGATGTGCCATCAATCCTGCAATGTAAACTATGTTTAAGTTGGCACATTGATGTACCATCCATCCTGCAGGGTGACTTACTTTATAATTTCTTCTCTGCATTGTTATCATTGCACATCCTTGTATGTTTCTCTTTTGCTTATGCTTTTCTCACCCTTGTTTTGTAACTTTATGCATTTATGCATTCATTACACCCTTGGTCTTTTATCTTCCATTTCCCTTACAAATTCAGTTTCTTTTGATACTTATCATTTCCATATATCCATGCCATCTCATCATTTGATTCACATTTTCTCCTCCAATCATTGTCTAATGTTGAACCTCTTGTTTCCATACTTTCTGCTCCACAGTCACATGTAAAAATCAGTTTACACATCTTTTTTTGTGCTGCTGTAATCAGTTTGCTGTCAATATGGGAATTGGTCATTTTTATAGGTTGTAGAGTATATATGTATAGAGGATGCTTAAGAATACAGATGAATGCCCATTCTTTAGGTCGTCTTTGTGAGAGTGATGAAGAAGAACTTATTCCAGCCCATCAGCCAGAAACTCATCATGATAATGTTACAGAGGACATTCAGGAAGTTAAACAACCATCCAGCCAACATGCTAACATGCTTTCCATGACAGCCAGCCAATCCCTTCAAGACCTTCACCAGCCAAACTTGACTGACCAAGGGGATGTAGACTACATCTCAACAGAACTGTTGAAGGTTTTGGTAAGATAAATATGAAAATATGAAAACACATCTTGACGAAACAGATGAATTGATATAGATTTGAAGTTGATACCTAAGGTTCTTTACACCAAGTAGCAGGGGATGAAAATCCTCCCCTCCTGTACTTCTCCAAAGGAAGGAACAGAGAAGGGGGTCAAATGAGGATTTTTCCCTCTAAGGCTCATTCATCTGTTTATTGATGCTACCTCGCTAACACGGGAAATGGCAAGTAGATTAGGAATATCAGTGGCACTGCTATGAATCCCTCTAGGAGACCACTGTATCTCCAGCTCAGTTTGAAAAGGCACTGTTTACTTCTCTTTCACTTGGGTAATTTTTGATTAACTAAAGGAGTCTCCCTCATATTGATTACCCAGTGGAAGTCCAAAAACACAATTCACCAATCCATATATTTTTCTAAGTTAGTAGTCACAATTCTAGAATTCTCTCTCTCTCTCTTGCTCTCTATCTCTCTCTCTCTCTTTACATTGATCCTCTCCTTTAAACCTATGCTGCCATTCACTTTGATACTTTCATCATTCCATGTAATTCTCTGATTATCTTCAGTGTTTTATGGGGAGTGCTTGATAGAAATGCTGGTTTGTCGTTCATTGCATTTCCTTTCTCCTTTAAAAAAAAAAAATAGGTTTAACAGTTCCTCTCTTACCTTTGTTTGGCTCTGATCATTCATCCATTTAGTTTCTTGATGATATATTTACTCTGAAAGATATCTGCACTTTGCCTGAGGGTATATGGTGAGATTTCATTAAGTCCTTATATCTTATATGGATCAGAATCTTTCAAAATCCCACATATGTTTTTCATTTCAGTAACGAACATCGTATAGTGTTGGAAGGGTATTTTGTCTGTAATAATATGTTATTTTTTTCATTACTGAGTGTACACATATCTTCTTATTTATAAAACATAATTTGAAAATAGCAGTTATTGTCCATGATTATGAAACACATCTCTGATATTTATTGTTTTATGGGTTCACCTTCATATATGTAATTTCAGTATTGGAATTATTTTCTTTTTCAGGAGCCTGAAGATATTGATTTTTACATTCCCCGGCGTCAAACAAGGCAGTCATGTCGGAAACGGAAAGCAGTTGAGACGGAAGTGAAATCTCAGAGAGTAGGAAGGAAGAGGAAAAAATGATGTTATGGAGAATAATTTAGGAATATTTTTTAAGTTACATACACTGTGTATTTATATTAAAGGCAGTTTTAGTATCTCATGATTGTTCTCCGATCATGAGATATGAAAATAAATATTTTCAGGCATTGAATTTTTATACAAGAAATAAGATTGGGATATACTTAATATATTGTAAATGAAAATGAAATTGATGACCTGTTATTCTCATGGATATAACATGACCGCTTCCATGGGATGAGTCATGTGGTTTTATTATTGCATTCAAGGTTAAATCTAGTACAAATTTTTATAACATTATATTATAATGAATAAGGTATGATTACTAACTCATAGATTATTGACATTTTCCACGTTCATCAACTGTGTTTCATTTATAATTTGCTTATCAATTGAACATGATTCCAGAGTTTTTCATAACTAACACAAACCTAGTTTTTCATGTTCATCCCTGTCCCATACTAACTTACAATTTCATGTTTCCTTTGTCACTACCATTATTATTTGTGTTTTTCACCATTCAGCTGCCTTTATGTAGGTAATAGTAGTAGGCAGCCTCTGACCAGGGAGATTTGTTACCGGTGCGACCTGCCTAGGTATTGGTAGGGTTAGTGACGACTGTATAGTGAGCCAGCACTTTGGTGGTTGTCAAGTTGCACTCCTCTGACCCAGGTAGTTGTCTTTTCTTTTTGCTTCACCAAAACATGGACTGCTGGCATTCTGTCCACAAACACACATAACACTAAACAACACTAAAGTCAAACAGCTCATTCTTTGTAACTCCAAGTTTCCATGGTGAGTGCTGTGCTTTAGCCCTACCTTTTGGCAAAAATTGTAGGAGCAGTAGATAAAAGTAGTAGGCAGGAACATTAGACAGGAGCATTAGGAAGAAGCAGTAAGTAGGAACATTAATTGGGAACATTAGGTAGAAGTATTTGGTTGGGACATTTGGCAAAAACATAATATGGAGACTTTTGTCATGTCCACCCCCTTAAAGGATCTAGATCACCTACCTGTATAACCAGCCCTGTTTGTACTACTCATACACTGTTTTGTTCATTCCTTGTGTAAACCACATCAACACAATTCGTTTATGAAGTACGCATTTGAATCTTATGTTATCGTCAACTCTTTCTTCCTTCTTTACTCTTCCAGCCATCCTACCTCTGTATCATAAAAAGATGATTGTATGTTTTTCAAAATCAACATCCTGTGTAGCTGCAATGATCATTTCCACTACTTAATATCCAGTTATCATGCTCTTTCATATAGCCAAATTATTATTCTTCCACTTTACAGTGAAGTTTTCCATATCAAAATTAAGGCTTTACCTTTCCTTGTAAACCTAGTGGTGTGTATTTTTGTTTTCCTTAACAACAATACATTTCTTATTAGTTAGCTAACATATTTTCCATTTATATTTTCAAACAGGGAACAAAGACTTGATATGTTCTCTTAGGTTCTGTCATGTATTGTTTTGCCTGCCTTCTTTATTTGGCTGTGACACTACAGAAGACAGGAAAGCCATCAGGTACAATTGTAGGAGTGAAAGACCTTTCCTTAAGGGAATTACCAGATATTTTTGTTTTACTGTTGTCTGTTAGCAGGTATTTTGAAAATTCCTTGTTTTTGTAGCAGAATATGCATGAGTATGTAACAGCTGTGTAAAAAGAAAGAGTACATGATCAAATTAAAATGAGATTTACAACAATGAAAAAAAATTTTGGAATTCATATGGAGTTCTAAAACACTCACCTCAGAACAAATATACAGTTGTACTTTAGCATAATCATTGTAATGCATTCACACTTCATGTGGTCTCATATATTGTTTCTGCATTCCATTCTTTGTAATAGCTAGCTGAAGAATGAAATGGCTGCAACAGCCATATTTGACTTCAAGTCTGAGTCAGTTTTATGATGGAATTTAGATTTGCTTATTTTGAATGTTTAAAGTCATTCATGCTCCAAAGTCACATAATGAAAGGAAAGTTAGCACGCATTGGTTTATTAATTTCCTCACAAGAGTAGATAATAATGTTTCTTTCATAACCTCATAGTACTTGGTTAATGACAACTCATCCCTTTACCTTACCAAAGTTTTTTCTTATTACAAACTTGATGCAAATATTTCTTGAAATGAGTATTATGGTGAATTATATTTTTTTGTTCTATTCAGTAACAAATATCCTTTACTATTGTTTCAAGGGTTTTCTTGCGGAATATTCCTTGAAGTGGAGATATTATATATAATATATACTACAGATAATCAGAGGTACCAACCATGCCAAAACTGGAGTAATGTATCTCATTTTGATTTTCATAGAATGGAGGTGTATTTATACTTTTTCATTGACTGTACTCTCAAGGAAATTACATTTTCTAATCTGTAGCCACTGTAACTAAATATCTTAACTAAATTTTAGTATCCTTTATACATTTTTTCTTGTGTTTACATGTTTCTTTCAAAATCCAACATTATTGTCTACGGCATTTTACACTCGCCATTCATGATCACAAAATATATTCACAGTAACAGCTGAAGTGACCACTTTTGTATTTTAAATGTCAAGCAAACGAATTCTTAGTAAATTTGGTCTTATTTTTCATCATGCACTACATTGTTTCATTGTTTTGCTGGAGTTGTTATGGTCAAATGCTCTTCATAATCAAGATGTATGGTAAATATACTTCTTTGATTTCATGTATGCATTCTTATAGAAAATTTTGATGCTTATTGTAGTTTAACTGAATTTTATGTACAGAGAGAGAGAGATTTTTTTTTCCCAGACTCGTGTCCTATACTTTCATTTTTTCCAGATCTAAATGCTGGAAACCCCTTTACCTTCTTCCCATTACTAAACTCTCATTTTTCAATCTACACATCTAAGTTCTACCGTAAATCCATATACAGTTATTTTTGAGGGTTATTTATCAGCTGGGCTGCAAATGTTATAGAGTGAAAGATTCTTAAGAGTCGAATGAGAGAAATGACAAAGATTATTCTTGTCATTTTATCCCAGTAGAAACAAACTTGTATTTCATTCATCTCAAAGAAACTGTGACTTTAGGTAAATGCCTTGTTAAACACTGCATAGATTTGTGGAAGCACAGTTTTACCCTTCATTCCATGTGGCCAAAGAAAGGGTTTCAGCTCCATTTGTCTGTCCATATGATTGTATGTTAGTCTTCCATTCAGTTATGTAAATATGCCTGTTTAGGAGTTCCTAGAGGGAACGGGCATCAGAGGTGTGGATAGATAGATGCAACAGAACAAGTGGTAACCCCTCCATAACTATTTTCTTACCTGATGCATCTCAGCTTCATTCTTCATCACCTTTTCATCCTTCATCTCGTGCCTCCTTTCATGGTATTCACGTTAAACAAAGTATGAGTAAAAAGGGACCAAACATGTATTTGTTGTCTTGCAAATAGTTGCTAGAACTTAAACCCAGATTTAAATAGGTGTAGTTGGTGGTGCTCGTTCATGAGCTTTGCATTTTTCTTCTCTCTTTAGGGATCAGTTTTACACAGTTTCTTCTGGTTATTTCTCAAACTTAACAAGTTAGATTGCAGTGCTGGTAGATATTCCCTGTATAGTTTGTCCTATTATATTTTGTCTGTATCTTTGCCTATATCATTGCTGCTGAAGTATTTGAAAAGTTTTTGATCACTCTTCCAAAGCAGTTTAGATTGGCTCAGGATTAGCTGCCTCATTTCCCAAAATGTGCTGTCTTAGGTGGTCATCTATATATGAAAGACAAAAATTTTGATAATAGAATTTCCTTTTGCCTCCATGCCATGGATGTAGTCAGCACTGTATAGATGTCTCAGATGTTGTCACCATGGAAAATTTAGATTTAATCCTACAGCATTAAGACAGAACATTCTTTTCTTAGATTTTATGATGTTACTTATTGTTCATTAAACAGATTTGTTTTTGTTAGTTATCTTTACACTTTCCTAATTCACTCTACATGTTCAGTAAAGCTGCAAAGCAAAATTCTCTTTATGATGTTAAATTAACTGTCAGATTTTTTTTATAAAGACTTGTTACAGTATGTGAAGCAGTGAACAGATTTTACTTTATTTTCTTTTTGTGTGAAAACATTACTAACCAAATGACTTGCTTTGCTTTTAACCACCTTCAAGAATTCTTGTAAAGAAAAAAGTGATTAAATGTTAACTCTCTGTTGACTTGAGGGATGTTTTACTGCTAATTTTATTTATTTTCAATACTTGCCCTAAGCAAAGGATGTAGTTCTGTCTCAGACTAGATCAGCATCAGATTTTAAAGCAAACATATTTGGTGGTAGCTGGAGTTACTGACCTTAATTTCTGTGGTTCTCTTGTGTGATATATAATGTATTATATCATCTGACCTCATTGTTGCTTCTGGTGTTATGGAATTATTCTGTTTGTGTTGCATAGTAGTAATTAACACGTGGGAGTGAATATAATATTATTTTGATGTATGGTTATATGTTGATTTTGATAAGAAATAATATTTGAAAATATTGATTGGAATTATTCTTTAAGAGCCCTTGTTAATGAGTGGCGTAGGAAATTTGAAGTGTTATATAATAGCTGAAAGTCAAATATAAATTCAGATTTTGTTTTTCTTGGCCATTACTTGGTCACACTGGAGCCGATGTTCATGAAATTTTGGGGCACAAAGATAATTATTTACATAACCCATGTAATGTCATGACAAATATTTAACAGCCATTTTTAGCCCTCAATTTCTTGGATTTAAACAAATAATAAAGTGAAAATTCAGAGAGAACATAGTACATTATAATGAAAAGAGATAACTAGTTGTGTAATGGGGGGGTTATGTTAAGAATGAGGATGTGCTAGTAAAGAGCACTGCAATGTTATAGAGAATAAGTTCTTGAGATGTATAAAGTGGTAAGGCACTGATGGGGGGTGATGCTGTATGAAATGTGTGTGTTGATACCGTTGCATCAGAGGTTAGGAGGATACAGAAAAGCCTTTGAGAAGATTCTGTAAATGTGGAGGTAAAGCCAGCTGTAGTGTCACTGAAAGCAAAATCTGGACATGTGGCAATCAGAAAGCACAAAATCTTGAAGGGTTAGCTGGGAGAATGAGAAAGATGGTGAAGAAAAAAACAAAAACTTCAGCTTAGAGGAAAATAGAAAGCTTGCATAACAGCTTAGAGAAACAGTTGCACACCAGATGACTGGAGATAAGCAATATTTTTTAACTACAGTATTAAGATGAAGGAGGTATATGTGACTGCAAGAGTTATAGTAATTTTATGTTAATTTACAAGTGAGGATTATAATAGATTTAGGGAAGTTAGAAACTGTAAACCAGAATATTTTGGATGAAAAGAAGTTACAAGTTATTTACTGATTTATTCATGGTGTGTTATAAGCTAAATAGAGAAACAAAAGTCAAACAGTTCTTTTTGGTGTTCAAGGAAGATTGTCAAGTGCTGTCAGTGTTTTGACATTTTTTTTTTTTTTTTTTTTTTTTTTTTTTTTTTTTTTTGTCCTTG
>JAYMFT010055114.1:0-15111 GCA_038088735.1 Panulirus argus | reverse complement strand
ATATATAGATAGATCGATAGATAGATATAGATATATAAATATATATACTTCCTAGCCCAGAAGTCCCTTCTCTCTTTATGAGGTTCCTCCAGCACTCTGAAAGCTGGCCAAGTCAAAATCACAGGTCATTAAAGTGTAGTGTTGCTGTGTGCGCATGTAAGTACAGAGAGTGCGGGGCAATTGAGTAGTAAGTGTTCGGTGTCTTCGTTATTGCAGTTGCATCGTGGGGATGAAGGGTGATGGGTATGATGAAACAGTGTTTGTAATGTTGAAAATGATAGATGATGTGCAGATCGTAAGTGGGTAGCTTGATTCTATGTTTTTCGAGGGTGTGTAGCTAATTCTAGTTATATATCTGTTGGAATGACGTTTGAGCCTGAGTTGATTGTTCGGCTATTTAGTGCTCGTCGTGTCATTTCAGCGTGTACCTCACTTGTCATTATCATATTTGTTGTGGATGGGGAGGTCAGTGAGTAGAGGTTACTATATTGTGAGGCAGTGGCAAGCTTGTAGAGTGGTTTGGGTGTTGTTTCACAGAATTAAATGCTCAGCATTTTGAGATGATACTGAACTGGGAAGATCTTCGTTTCACTGTGAAAGCGTTGAGTGTTTGTGTTTGCTAGGCAGCCAGTGATAGTTCTGAGTGCACTGTTTTGTGTTGTTTGCAGATTTCTTATATTTGCTTTTCAGAGAGCAGAAGACCAGGCAGGCAAGGCATAGTCTAAAGTGGAGCAAATTAATTCTTTGTATAGGATTCTGAGGGATTATCATTCTTATCCAAGTATTTTGCTAGTTAGTTTTAAGGGTATCTAGATTGTGCGTTGCTTTTGAGTTCATGTTATTGGTATGAAGAGTGAATGTCATATGTGTCTCATTTGATGCCTAGATTGGTTGGTGTTTTGCTCAGCTGAAGTTACTGTCCATTTATATACCACAAACGTGCACTGAAAACGTGGAATAGATGACAGCAATTTACCTATAAGCAAGGCACAAAGAAAAAGATAAGGCCTCGGCTCCGCAAAAATCGCATCAATTGGAACCTAACCAATCCTTGTGGTGTACACTGGAGTCGTCTTCACTGAGGATCTCATCGCGTGGTTAAGAGAGCAGAGCTTCGTGGTAGGAAGTTAGACAGTCGAAGACTTGTAAGTAGTTCACATGTGTATACATGAGTTCGCATGAGAAAGACAGACAACAGGAGGCCTGATTGGCCCATGCCTGGGTTGTCTGTTAAAGAAAAAAGAAGAACGTTTAACTTGACCAGAAAATGTAATTCCGCTCCGCAATCTTTTAAGCTATCACCGACTCCCCACTGCTGCACATTAGCCTTCTACTGTCCCCGTTACCGCTATCGTTCATATAGTCTATTTCGTTTTTTTTTTTTCTTCTTCTTCTTCTTCTCAGAGTATCCCTGAATTTATAAAGTACTTGTCTAAAAGACTTCTGAAGGTATCTATAGTCTTAGCATTAACTACGTCTGACGGTAACTTATTCCAGTACTCAACATACATATTGGAAGAGAAACTTTTTCCCACGTCCGTACTACATCTTTTAGCTTTGAAATTTATTCCAATTGTCCTGGTAACGGTATTTTCTTGTACTTCGAAAAGATATTCGTGATTTTAGTTATCGAACTTGTTCAGGATTTTGAACACTTGGATGAAGTCGCCGCGAAGTCTACGTTTCTAAGGGCGAAGAGATCCAAACGTTTTAGCTTTTCTGTGGATGCCAGATTTCTAACGGATGGGACCAATTTTGTCACGCGTCTTTGTAATTGCTCTATCTTTTCTTGTCTTTTTTATAGGTGTGGTCTTGCTAGAGAATTGTAAAGTGAGAGAATTCTTTCTGGTGTCTTGTAATCTATGTTCCTGGCTATGAAAATTAACATTTGATATTCTTATTTTACTTGCTGCTTGACACTGATTAGTGTACTTCAGATTGTTGCTAATGACAATTCCAAGTTCCTTTCGTCATCTATTTTAGTTAGAGGGTTTCCAAATAGTTTGTATTCGTAAAGTATATTCTCGTCTCAAAAGAGCATAACTTTAAACTTGCCTACATTAACTTCATTTGCCATCTGTCTGACCACTATGCTAGTAAGTTAAGATCTCTTTGAACCATTTCGCAGTCCCGCCTGTTTACAGCTCTACCTCCTAGTTTAGTATCGTGAGCAAATTTGGAGATCTTAGACATGAGACCGAGTTCTAGGTCATCAATGTATATTATAAGAAGAATGAGATTAAGGACCGACCCTTCTGGCACACCACTCGTTACGTCCAGCCAATTTGAGGCTTCGCCGTTTGATACTGCACGCTGCTTTCTTCCGGTAAGCCAGTCTCTGATCCATGTACAGAGTTTTTCACCGATTCCGTGTGCTTTGAGTTTATGTAAAAGTCTTTTGTGAGGTACTTTATCGAAAGCCTTTTGGAAATCTAAATATACTACATCAGACGGTACTTTGCGTTCCAATTCTGATAAATAACATTAAAAAGTTGAAGTAAATTTGTCATGCAGGATCTTTTATAGAGAAATCCGTGTTGGTTGTCCGATATAATTTTTTAATCCTCTATAAAAGTGATAATTATATCTCGTATTATGTTTTCCATCATTTTACCTAACACTGACGTACGACTAATAGGGCGGTAGTTCAAGACACACATTTTGTCTCCTTTTTCATAGATATGGGAGTAACATTTGCTAGTTTCCAATCAGTTGGCACCTGACCATCTGAGAGATTTATTGAATGTTTTTGATATGGTGTATATCAGCTGTCTCCTGACCTCCTTTTTAAAACCTTAGAGCTAAGTTATCAGGGCCGTTGGATTTGTTAGGATTTAACTGGTCCAGGCATTTCAGTATTTCAGAGCTCTTTATTTCTCTAACCTTCAACTCTTCTTTATCAGATCCTTGAAATATTTTCACTGGTTGCGGTATTCGAAATGTTTCTTCAATTGTGAATGCGGAGTTAAAAGAATAATTTAGTACGGTAGCCATTTCCTGTCATCAGTAGTTAGTGAGTCACGATCGTTTCGGAATGGTCCAATTCCTTCTTTTACTGACTTCCTTTGCCATCTATATTTGAAGAATTCCTTAGGATTCTTCTTAACTTTCAAAACAATCCTCTTTTCTTCCTCGCGTTTACTCTGTCTTATGACCTTCTTACTCTTTCTTTGGATTTTGATTAATTCCATGCGATTTTCATCGGTTTTCGTTGATATGAACTTCTTACATGTTTTCTTCTTTTGGCGAATTAGTCCTTCTATTCTCCTATTCGTCCATGATGGTTTTAAAATGCTGCAAGTTCTCTTTGTAATTTGTTGAATATGTTTATTTTCAATCTTGAACAGTATTTCTTAGAATTATTCCACGTTTCTTCTACTGTGTGAACGTCAAGAATTTCGTGCCTAATGTTTTCAAATTTTTCTTGCCTGAAATCTTGGATCAAGAGTTTGTTGTCATTTATTTCATAATCTAAATTTATAACTAACCTAATCAAACTGTGATCGCTGTTTGACAAACTCTCGCCTACTTCACAAGAGTTGATTAAATTTATGTCGCTGATGAAGACAAGATCAAGAATATTTTTACCTCTAGTCGGTTTTTTATCTACCTGTTCTAGAAAAGCGTCTTTAATCAGTTCTGTAAAGCTCGTGCCTTCTCGGTCACTAGTAAACGTGTTCCAGTTCATGTTTGGATTGTTGAAGTCCCCTACTATAATAACCTCTTTACTATTTACTGTAGTTTTGATTTCATTGTATAGAATCTTATCGTTGTCTTTTTTTCTTTTTTTTCGCTTAGGAGGTCTGTAAATAACGCCAAGCCTTAGTCTGCCTTTGAACTTGTCTGTGATGACAATATAAAGAGAGTCGTAAGTGTGTGTCTACTTTGCTTATCTTAATAGCACTTAGATTGTTATCAACGTAGATCATAGCTCCACCTAACCTGTATAATCGATCTTTCGTAAATAGTTTGTATCCAGGTATGGTTAACTCGGCGATTAAGTGTTTATTCTCAGAGTTTACCCACGTTTCTGAGGTTGCTTTAATGTACGGTTTTTCAATCACTGCATAGGATATATGTTTGTCGCGTTTCGTAATGATGCTCCGGGCATTTGTGTACATTAAACTTATTTTCCTTGGAGTTGATTTCTGGACTGAATATGCATTTTTCTTTCTTTTTTTACTCTTGGTGTGCGTGTTAATGTCTGCGTGTGCAGCAGTGGGAGAGTGACCCTTCCCGCTTTAGTCCTAACAGTTACCTGAGAACTGGCCTGTAGCTGTGCTAACCCGCTACTTATACTGCCTGAGTTGTTCCCTACTGACCCTACTCAACTTTTCTCCGATAATTCCTCTACCTGTGAAGTTACCGCTAATCACCGAGAATTCCTACCGCCAAAGTCCCATCCATCCACCGACGCTACCTTTATAGTAGTCAAACAGGACGCCTTGTTCCTCAGGTCACTTTCACACTCAGCTTCCCCCCCGCACCGATCCACCTCCCACAGCTATCCCCTCACCCTTCCCCACTCTCCTTATTCCTTCGTTAGCTCGACCGTGATTTGCTCTCCTGGGCAGTTTAACTCTAACGAAAAAAAAAAAAAAAAGCCTGGTGTTCTCATCTAGCTGGAGGAGTTGGCATCAAAGTTAGTAGACTCTTGATCGACGAGGCTATCTGTAGGTGTTTTTGTACCAAATTAGGCACAAACTCCACCCTTACGGCAGAACCGATGATAGAGATTATAGCTGAAGGTCTGATAGCGCAGAGGAGACGCAGCCTTGGACAGTTGGGTTTTAAAGAGAAGTAAAGGATCAGGGTAGGAGGTAATCAGATGGTGTTCAACGGACGGAAGAGTAGAATTAAGACCACGAGTGTTGCCTAAATAGATAGAAAAAGAGCCAGGTTTAGGAGCTGGAAGTGGGAGGAATCTCAGTCACATGAAGTTAGTCGAATGGACCCTGAGATCCGCCCACCTCCTTTAACCTTTGGTTACTTATTACATAAAGGCATCGGTTCAATACATCCTTCTCGAATACATTCCAACTACCACCTGTGTTGCCTCATATCTACGACAACTGTTCTCAAACATATGATCCTATTTTCTTTCATTCCTTTCTTCAGACCTAAATATGATTATTTTCTTATTCGTCTGGCTCTTTGATTGATAAATGAATCCTCCTACATATGATTTCTCTCTTCGATGTAAATCACTTGACAACTGAGAACACAACATTTAGCAAGGTGTTCTCTCCTTCATAGTTCATTAAAATACTGTTGTCGAAGTTGTAAGTCATAGATAAGAATATTTTTCACAAGGGAAAAATTGGAAGGTAATGAAATATAGTAAATGGAAGAATGTAAAAGAACTAAAAAAAAAAGGAAAGATAAAGTAAATATATGCCAGGTGTGTAACCTCCCAATGGAGTCAATGACGACTCATACTTAATCATTCAATTATATTCAGGATCTGAATAATGTTCATATTCTCTCTATTAACTCGTTAAATTCGTCCTCTATACTTTTCTCTATTTCTTTGTATATTTCCTTTATATTCTTCCTCGCTTCTTTCATTTATTCACATTTTTTACAGACCCTTTTATTTCAAGGTAAATTCTTTGTATTTATCTTCCATAGCACAATCTTATTCTTTCCTTCAGCCCCATCTCTCTCACCTCCCGTAGGTTTCCCTGAAGCAACTATGAGAACAACCAAAACCCTCTTTAGCCTACCTGCGTCTTAATATAGCATACGAATATACAGGTTATATAATGTCTATATATCTACATTCCTCCAAGCATAATGCTTTTATCACATTCCCCCTTAAAACATATCTTGTTTTCTATTTAACCATGAGGCTTTCTTAAGGTTTGCCTCCGAACGCTAAACATCACATAAAGACCGGACGATCCCTGATTACAATAAGGTCAGTTATTCATAGCTCATATCCACAGCATTCTATCCTTATTTGACGATAGAAACTGTCTCACGCTCGAGAAAGTTATAAGTGGTGTTCAAAACTTATCTGGTACACCAACCCAGCAACTTCTTTTTTTCTCATATTTTTCGTGTTATCACGAGCTCACTGGTATATATAAGCAGTCACCCCCAAACGATAGTCTAGCCTCACAGCGACTTTACTGTCGCTGGAATGTAGTAAGGTGTAAAATCTACAAAACTGTAGAGGTAACTTACCTGTTCTGCTTTTGTTAGGGATCCAGAACATGAGGTCGTCCACAGGTTCTCCAAACAGGTTGATCTGCTCCTGTGGCCCTGAAGCATAGATGTATGACAGTAAACAGATGGAACATCATTCCATAATCATCAGGAGAAATGAGATTCACTGAACTTCTAAGACCCATCTTACTCTCTTTAACATTAGATACCATTAATCGGAGAGTCTCTAAATCTATTCATATTTTAAGTATCTTTTTACTAAATAGTATGTCAAACAGGTATGAAAAATATAATGCAGAAAGCTATTGCTCGAAACTGTTATCTGATTGTGAAGCGTTGCGTTAGTATGAAGGATTGGGTGAAAATACGTTCAGTGACACACTTGTTGCATAATTACGATACGTATCGTAAAGGCGATTCCCCCAGAAGTAGGTATACAACTCTAGTTTGCTGGTTATATCAGCTTTAGGCCCTGAGATTGGCAGGGTCATTATGGCCGTAAATGTCAATTTGTAACCAATAATCGTAAAAGATGAACACTTCAAAAGAAGTTGTGTTACAATAAGATGTGTTTGCAAAACTTTCGATTTTTTTTTTATCTCAGAGAAGTGCCCATTTAAGTTCCTCTTAAGACCAAGCGCTTTCATAAAGGACAAAATATCAGAAACTCTGTCAGTAAACTGCATCATTACCCTGGACTCACAGTGATAGCAAAATATGGAATCTTTTTATTAAGAGTATAGCAACTGCTCTTCATCTTACATATTTTCCACAATGGTAGACAAAACTACTCGCGGATTTCCTTCAATAGTCAGACATGTAATGTCTTCTTCCATGCGTCACTGGGCTGCTATGTGGCTGTTGGTAGCTCACGGGTTGGCCATTTTGATTTCTGTTTCTTTCTCTGCAGCACTAAACTTTGGAGATCTTCACTTTCTCTCATCCTTAACAACTACAACTTCGCCATTTCTTAAAGGCAAGTTTTAAATTTCCTCCGAATCTTGTAGATTATTATTTCTTTTTTTGTTTTCTTCTCATTATTTATGATTTCGATACCTTCCGTCCATAATTAGAGCCAATGGCATAGGAGAAAGAAATTGGAAAGTAAGACGTATTTCTAGATGCCTCCTGTGTTCCTTGTGTCCTGGAGTTCTCAAGGCTCTGAGAACTTTGGGTTTTCGGTGCATTTGTTTACCCAGGGTTACTAGCAATGTTCCTGTGGGTGTCATTACTCTCAGGACCATGATGTTATCAAACTCCAAAAGTTCTCAGAGTAGTTACATTCCAGAGGTCTTGGTAGTAGCCAAATCTTTGCAATCTCTGGTTTTATGACGTTGCTAGTGTCCAGATATTTTCTCTTTGCAGATGATGACAGCTCCCAGGTACTGTAAGAGCTTTTCCCATTTTTCTGAGATTCAGAAGTTCTTACGCTTCCGATGTTCATAAGGTCCTGATCCCTACTGTATTCTCTGCATTTGGGTTTCTTTGCAGATTTCGGATTAGTTGGAGCAACATCATTCTCGTGGTCTCACTGCAGGTGTCAGTGTTCTTCAGATCTCGGTGTCCAGTTACCCTGGCGTTCAAGTTGGAAATAATGATTACGTGAGGCTGAGCAACCTGGGCCACATCCCTATCGGCTGGGAAGCCATACAAGACGCTCGTCGTTTGGAAGCGCAGCAGGAGCTAAGAACGTCTTCTATAATCAGCTCAGAAGTATGGGTTGATTGGCTTAGCAATAGGGGAGTAACCGGTCGAGTACAGGCAGCTGGAATGGATTTCCTGAGAGTTTGACCCAGATTTAAGACACTGGTTTCTGCAGAATCCAGTTATTCTGGGGAAGAAAAATATGTAGAGGTAACGATAAGTAAAGAAAGATAGAAGACTGTATAGATATGGTTAATCATGAAGTTAGTCAGATTAACTTAAAATCTGCAAATAGTTTATGTAAATCATACTGAGTGGATAGATGAGGCAGGCAAGACTATGAGTGTGGTAGAAAGAGAGACTGGAGTTAGAGTGAGCAGGAAAAATCACGTGAAGACCGGAATGTTTGGAGAATATTCTGTGTATTCACTTGGCTGTATAACAGGAAATGGAGTCTGAAGTATTTTAGCTTATGATTATTCGTAATTGTCAATTGAAATATTATCATTGACAAAATCAGAATTATATTTCAATCTTTGCAGCTCTCCGATGCGTTCTCACTATCATTATTCCGCTCAGTTTTTTTTACCTCGCGTTAATAGAGAGGGTAACACGGCTGATTACCGAACTGATTCCCGGACAGGACTGAAAAGTAAGTCCAAGAGGTGACATAACACATATAACTTAGAAAAGAGAAGGGTAAGACGTGATATGAAACAGATTTTTAGATTTGTCAAAGGTTCTGATGGTCTCGATCTATGTACTTACTTCAGAATCGAGTAGTGAGGCAAAATCCTTTCTTTTTATGTGTTACTAACATGTAGAATGCTTTAGCAATGAAAGGAGTTTAAAAACAGACTTGAATGATACTTCTCTTCAAATCCACAAATTATATTATTTGCTGTCCCTTTGTAATACGTAAAATTCATAGGCATTTCTCCTTCAGTTAACCGTTAGCTGCTCTGCTCTTGCCACATTACCATACGTGTTTCTGATTTCTTCCACGATCACAAACATGCTCGAAAGGACCCATTAATCTGTCATTGTTTTTATTCCTTTGAAGATGATGGCAGATGGCATCACAAAGATATGTAAACTAGTTTTCGTAGGGTTTCGGACATGACTGCTACTGCAGACTCATATGGTTTTACTGCGTACGTTAGCGGCTTGATCTCCCGTCATTAGCGCATTCATTAACATGCTGTTGGAATTGCTGATGGAATCAATTGGATTCTATCAGGTTAACCCCCGTCCATCTTCTCTTTGCCCACTGAACATATTCTACTTGCTCTGGTGTTATCTGAGGAGCATCTTATCATGCTTTATTTTTACTTCTTTGCCTAATTCTGATAATAGATAATATTAACTGTACTGATGCCAATACAGCTCCTTGTGGCACCTATTAGCGACTCCCTTGATCCTTTTCCCAGCCCAACTTTCACGGTTTGCTCTACTACTTTTTTTCTCTCTGGGGAATTTTGTGACTGATCCCATAAATCGATCTAGCAAAGCCGATAAATGGGGTATTCATTGTCGCATCTTGCATCAGTGTCTCATGTATGTTCTCTTGGTTCGTTAGCAGCTGTGAGTTGTGTGACCTAGGATGGTATTTCAGCACATATTCCTTGTTCAAACTTTTGAGCAGTTTTATTACATGATTCGGTAGGCTTACGGGTTTATGTTTTTGAAAAGAAGCTTAGATATTCCTTAGTATATTATGGGATGTCACTTTCGCTCATGTAATGATTTATCTTGCTGTATGAATGCTTTTGTGTACTACAGGTTTCGCATGTTACTATATAGCTGTTCAACGTCTCCATATAAGTATCGTTATGAGATTCCACTTGACATCAAACTTTGTTTATCAAATAACGTTGCAATATATTGTTCAATTTTTTTCTATTTTGTATTGTTCTGTTCTTGTGAGACGTTACAATATTGTTCTTCATAATGTTTTGATTGTCTATTGTTCTGTTCTTGTTAGTGCAATGAAAAATAGATACTGATTGCATTGGATGTCACGTGTACGACTATACATACTGTTAGGTGGCAAAGAACTTTACACGGGAAAAGGAGATTTCGGCCGTGGTAGGGTAAACAAGGCTAATTAGCTTGGAGCCACGGCTACGGCGATAGTAAAAGATATAAGGCTTATAGCCACATACCTTGAGATGTTCCCTCTGCTATGTAAAAGGAACCTGGATTATGTTTGTGTAAATATCGTAACTAGTGCTAAATACGTTTAGGAAGGAAGAAGAGTTTTTTACATGTGTCCCAAGCCAACATCTTATAAAGCTCTCCTGGCAGTTCAGTCGCACTTAGACCTATGATGTGTGTTGCGCGTGATGCAAATCCGAGAGATATCTGCGAAGTTGCGACTTTCTAAACAGCGAGACTGACAACTCCACAATTCCTCGTACAGGAAATTGTTAAGGTTGCTTAACTGTGGAAGAGAACTTGGATGTGAAAGTGATGATCTAAAAGCAATTGTGAAGGAACAGCAAAAATAGGAAGCTAATTCACAACGTGCTACTTAAAGCGAAAATAAACGGGAGGAAAGACAACGATCAGAAATTGAGGGAGAAAGGGAAACAGAGTGAGAAAGGAAAAGAAAGCAAGAGCTTGAAGGAACCAGACTCACAAAACAGTATCGTGGGTGAGGCAGCCATTCCATAGCCCCTGTTCCAAAGCCCAATCGACCCTAACTAGATGGACAAATGGCAGCGACCCAGTGACCTTGAGACGACTGAGCTCACTGTTTGAATTCTCTAATAATTACTAGCTAGCTCTGATATATGCTGACCGAGAAGGATTATCTTTTGAGTTTTAGTTGGGTGACTAACCTCAACAAGGGAGAGACAGTAATGCAAGTCGTTGCCCAGATATGTCTGTACTTTGACCGATCGGTTAAGCTGTCCGGTATACATAAGTCTTATGAGGATGTCCGTGACTAAATCCTCAGGGAAAGGTTTCTAAGAAAGTGTCACTAAGAAATGAGAGAAGGAAAGGACACCCTAAGACGTTGTCAGAAATAGTTATCCTTACTGGAAGATGTCCGGCTTCATATAGAGGATTACTTCCTCAAAACTTTGCGGCAGAAAACAGAAAAACATCAGGAGTAACTCAACTCATCTGGCAATACACCTGTTGACATTACCTAATAGGCATATAGTGTATCAGTATGTTTCCTGTGCGATAAAGCAGATACCCAGGTCGAAAATGTGCCATCGATTCCAAGGAACCCCAAAGTCCTACGGCTTCACAAACGTGATCGAGTCAACAGTAACAAGGCGGCTAAAGCTGCGCTGTGTGAGGAACAACAAGAAAAAGTAGTCACTTTTCTCGCAGTTGAGATTGTACCTCGACTCTAGATTGCTCGATGATCATGGCTGCGTCAGTGACAAATCAATGAGGGTACACTGAGACACGGGATGTCCTGGGGTGACAATGAAGACAAAAGACTTCTTGTTAAAGCAGATGACGGTAGGTATGGTATTAAGAGTATTAAGAATTACTTCCTAACTGATTAAAAACCGCAGGATTTGCCCAGTCACCTGCATCCATGTCTAACCGCCGTACTACACAGGCGGAGTCGACGCTATCTGTGGGCAGGACCTTATCGTCAGATGAGAGCCCTGATGCTGGTGGAGGTGATGCAACGGTAAGGTGGATATGCACTCGACCATGGGAGCTCGCGAGCACGTACCTAATATGTTTACGTCAATTGAGCTGGTAACGCTTTATGGGGGAGGAGCAGGGATGCGTGGAACATAGTAGAATGAGCTGAACTGCTAAAGAGATGGCCTGTAACAAACAGTCAAACTGATTTTGCAGAAAGACACTTGCTAATAAGATTTCATCTAACATACTGTGACTGGCAGCTACCGTGCGACAACAGCAGATCTTAGCAACACCTTGAAATATTACATTCATTGACATTTATGAGTGTTTTCTAAATGCCTGATCTTTATCAATTATACAAAACATATTTCCAGACCTATCTGCATGAACATTTGAATGTTTTATTAGTAGCCATAAGGTGAGGGAAGGAAGAACACCCATGAGATAACTACAGACGTGTCTAATCTCGCCCGGAGTATAATGGCCCCAGTTCCCGTTTAGGAGACTGTCGAGCTTACAGAGGAGACTGCTACAGGAGCGGAGACCAGAGGACAGCGACGACAAAGGGATAGACCCTTGAAGTCTCCAGGAGTGGCCAGGACCCTTGAAATACTTCTTATTATCCCAAAGGAGCAAGAAGCTGACGATTCATTCAGAACTTTTTCCCAGACAATTGGTAATGGGTTAGGAAATTCTAGGTCATACAAGTGGAGAATCGTCTGTGATATAGAGTGTGTACAGGAGGATGAGAGATCTTGCTACATAAAGAATGCAATGAGAAAGGTTTAATGTAAGCCCAAGAATCACTGATGGCAGGTCACTTGTGTGGACAGAAAACCACCAATAAGATAGCGATTAGTTTTCATTGGTTTGGCATTAATTGCAAGATAAAGGAGTAGTGCTATATTTGTAGATCCGAGAAGGCCAATATGCTCAACTTCAATCGAGGTAAGAAATCATTTATGACATTAATTGATTACGCTGTCAAATAGCATGTGGTTGTATTCTTACCAGGAATAGATACAGAAAAGGATGTAGAAGCTTTCTCAAGTATGTTTTACAGACTTGGATTTCCTATGGAAATTTTGAGACAGAGATTCACAACTCACTTCACAATTAAGGCATGCAAATTGCCGACTTATCAATGTACAAACAGGTCTTCAGTACCTCTTACCATCTCAGTGTCATATTACCATAACGAAATATTGAATGAAGCTTTTAAAGATGTGTTAAAAAGAATGTGCCGTGATCGATCCCGTGATTGGCACAGGTCTTTTCCAACTATGGTATTTGCCTATGAGAAAATGGGATTTTCTCCTTTTGTAATTTGTATATGCGTGCTAAAGTGGGCTGTTAAAGATGTGGAAATAGTTAATGACTGCTGAAACTGGGAGAGAGGAAATACATTACACTTACAAATATGTAAACAATTTTGAGGAAACCTGCAATTTGGTTCATCAGAACCTGCAGAAGTGTTCACAGAAGTACGAACGTATCAGCGGCAGAAGAGCAAGTGATTCAAATAAATTATTGAAATAATTCAGAAAGTTAGAGAACGTAATTACAAGGTCAAGATTAGTGAAACGTGTCTCAAGCAAATATGCTAAAAAGTGTGTAACTAAAACATGAAAGGTTGCAGTTTTGACAAAATATGGCAAGATGTCAGACTAGAGAAAAATTATAGGGATGTCTGTGGTTTAGTAAAGCTGTTCTGAAATCATGTCAAAGGAAATAAGGAGTATACTGACCTTTTTGAAAGAACAAAGACTGAACTTTTAAAGCTGATCACTTGGGTATTCTAACACTGGTACTGACCACGCAGTTCATACCAGTCTAGTAAGACATGGAAATCAAATAACAGACATTACTCCTGCAAGGGAGACACCATACCCCTTCCTCTTTCGTTCAGAGAGTCTGTTAAAACAAATTTCAGCATATGGTTAAAGAGAGTGTAACAAGAAAGTCAAACTGTGATAACTATTCATCTTTTGCGTTTAAGAAACCAGATGGATCTTTTCGATTATCTGTCAGATGGAATAAAGAAGGACAAAATTACAAAGTATAGCGACGAACCAATAAACAGACCTGAACACATACTGTGTAAAGTTAGAAGTGATAATGCTGTTTTTAAGATAGAGTACAGTGGGAGAATTTAGCAAATGAGGATGGAATTCGCCAGCTGTATTTAATCGATTTGTGAGATAACTCTTACACGATCTAATTAGCCCACTCACTATATATCGTCGATGATGTGCCTGGCCAAGGAGCAACGTTGGGGTAACAAGTTATTAGTGCTGAGGAAATCTTTTGTACGAATCACTGAATCAAAGCTAGCAGCTCGACCGTCAAATTGATACCTGGGATTGTGATTGATTTCTGGGGTCAACACTGTAGGCTAAGTCGACTAAACCCTAAGGACGTCCGTGCATGTTACTAAGACACAATTAAGTTTTTTTTTTATGTGTGTATGTGTGTGTGTGTGTGTGTGTGTGTGTGTGTGTGTGTGTGTGTGTGTGTACCCAATAGGATGGTATCAAAGATCTATAGTATATTAAGCACATGGTCAGCTACTCTTATGGACTAACTGATTCACTTTCTCCTATTTAACTCAAGTGAAATAACAGACAGCAGGATGTTTTCAACACATTAGAAAGACGTATAATTTCACATTCTATTCTTAAAATGGCGGAATCTACCCAACCAGTTGTGGCACCAACGGACGCAAACGCCACAGGAACTACTCTGCTTCATGAATTTGAGGAGGGTCTTCCTCCGCTGGGCAATACTAGCCGCAAGTTACAGCCTGGGGAAACTAGGTACTTTGTCACTTACCGAAGGCGTCTGGCAAAAATCATCTTTGCATAAATGAAGTTTAACTTGAATCTCTTTGAAAAGAATTCACTTTAGGTACAGATAATTTACTTTAGAATCTATAATGAAGAATAAATCTGAAAAGACAGGATTTCGTGGATGGATCCTTTTTACAGTCATTCGTTTGTTATTAAAACCATTAAAGGTAAAGAAAACTGGATTGAATACTTTCTGGGTGGAAAGTAATTCTGTTCCCTATAATGAAGCTTGATAAAGGAACGTCATATTTACCTATTTATTTATGATTACCCCAAGACCTTTTTTTTTTTTTTTTTTTTTTTTTGAAAAACTTGGCATTATCCAGGATCTCTTTCCAGAGGCTCCTGCAGCCCAAAACTGCACTGCTTCCGGTAGCAGGGAAATGGTAACGCCTCTGAAATGAGAAATTAACGAGACCATACTCGGGAAGTCGAATTAACCCATGTAATCATTTTTGTGTGTTTAATAGATTCGAATGTTACTGTGTTATTGTTCATTGACTCGGGACGGGTCCTGTTTCATGATCTGTAAAGTTACAGAATATTCATGTGAAACCTAGTATTGTTAGTAAAATGAACGTCCGTGGTGTAGCGGTTAGAGTTCCTGCCCATGACGCATTCACGGGCCGCCCGGGATCGAGCGCATAGGTTCGAGTCCTGGTTACAGCAGTCGGTCCATAGGTAACCCAGCTGTCATCCACCCCGGGTGTTGATGATAAAATGGGTACCTGCCTCAGGCTAGGGTATATACACACACACACACACACATAAATATATATATATATATATATATATATATATATATATATATATATATATATATATA
>JAYMFT010055103.1:0-15111 GCA_038088735.1 Panulirus argus | reverse complement strand
TATATATATATATATATATATATATATATATATATATATATATATATATATATATATATATATATATATATTTCTATCGTCTCCTTGGTTGCCAGGAAATGGAAAACTACCATGGGACATTATTATGTAGCAAAACCACTCTTTTTCATTCTTCTCTAGCTATACGCGAGTACCAGATACTTTACTGAGTCTCTGTTTTAAACCGGACGTACATTCGCGTTAGCCTGAGGACTCGGTGCACGTCCTGAGACGATGGATGTATCCCGCCGCGGGAGAGCCTGTGGGTCGAGTTTTGTACGACCAAAGGTTTGAGTCAAGAAACTCGAGCCACTTGGGCAAGGTAAGCTCTGGGGTCTCAGCCAGGGTTTGGCTTCCACCACTTCCCCCTGGAAAAGTGCAAATTGGGGCTTTGGGACGTGCATCCCTCGCATTGGGATAGATTAATCACAGGCAAATGGATAGTGTGAGGAAGAGCCCTTCTTCTGCAAGAACCCTTCCTCATCAGTTCGGTATCCGGATGAGAAGAACACCCGGGTTCTTTAGGTAGCTGGGTTTCCTGGGGGGTGTAGGTATCTGGGTTCGTAGCGTACCCGGGCTCTTCGTGTAGCCGCATTCGTGGGGTAGACGGGGTTCTCCGGACGGCGGGTCTCGTGGGAGTGACCGGGTTCGTTGGGGATCAGAGTTCGTGGGGGGGGTCTCCGACTTTGCTGGGCAGCTGGATGAGTAGAGTGTGTGTGTGTGTGTGTGTGTGTGAAAAGTTGTGACACCTTAATTCACCTTCCATGAATCGGTTTCGATCTTGGTTGTTTATTTGTTTTCGTACCAAGCATGGTTTATCACCTAATTAAGGCAGAAAGCAAGGAAGATAGATAGACTAAAAGAAAGCGCAACTTCCATGAACTTCGCCTGCAGTAGATGTGATAGAACAGACTGACTGAGCTTATTAGAGTTGCACACGTGGCTTTTGACGGCACACTTACAATGATTAGACCATGCTTCAAATACCGAAACCGAAGCACGTTTTCTCTACATTATAAATGTCACCTAGAGAATTGATGTAAGCAAATAAGACCTTTTGTTCGTTTGCTTCCACAGCTCCCTGGCTGACGTGGGAAACGGAGATCGTATGACTAAGATATTGAAAAAAAATGCTTCAGTTACACTTCTTGCATTCTGTCTTCCTTGGTAAAGAGGCAACAGTAGCTGCGTTGTTAATACAAACTGCTGAATTTTGACCAATCTGCTTCCTCGTCTTACTGACTCCAGCCAATCAGCATTTGCCTCAAATATTCAACACGAGAAATTGTAAAAAGAGACGGCATTAGTGGGTGTGCTTGTCTCGGGCGTGGAGGTGGTATTCCGGACAGGCAACGGGGCACGGATGGCGTTAGCGTCTTCATATAAAGTATGAACTGAAATCTTCATGCATGATCTGTTTAGATAAGAGAGCTTTGTAAGATTTGGTTTATAGCTAAATATCTATATCGGGAGCATGGAGAGTATCGTGTATCGTGTCCTTACTGTTGCGGGTAAACATTTTTTTTTTTTTGTACAAGTGCTTAGGCCATCACTTTCCAGGAACATTGTAACTAAATTTACATTATGGTGAAACTTTGGAAAATGGTTATTGTAAATTACTAGTTGAGGTACACAACGATGCTAGCTTTGAATATGGTGTTTCTGTTCTGCAAATGTAGTACAGAGTTCAGAAAACAAAATTCAAGTTGCTGGGCGTATTGTTTTCAGCTACAGTGTTTGGTAAGATGGTAGTGATGATGGTCATGAACATCCACGGCCTCTGAGAGTGGGAGTTCAGGAGTACAACATCATTCCCGGGCCCAGAGGTCCAAAAAGGAACCCGGGAATTTCCTGGGATCTCGGAAAATCAGCAGAGCGCTCCATTCCACCCCTCTCTCATCCTCCATACCCATTTTGGCCTTACAGCTCACGGCATAGAACCGTAGTGGATAAAAACAGAATGACTAATGGAAAAGGGAAGGGGGCCCGAAAGAAACTTTGTACCCCCTGATAAAATTTCTCTTAGGTCCCCTGTGAACATCAGGTTAAATGTGGGGTTGATGCTGGCTGATATTTACCTTTTGGTACTTGGAACAATGGTTAGTCTCCATTTACAACATAGAATGCATTTACGTTCATGTAAACACGAATGAATTCCAATTTACTGGACCACGTGGCAAATCTGGTTTAGCTCCACATCCTCTCTACCTCTAGATATTGTGATTTTAATTTGCGTAGCTCGTGTAGTGTTTAGAGAATATGTATCAAGGATTGCAGAGCATGGATTTGAGGATTATATCTTGTTGAGCGATAACAAATGATGCGATAGTAGTATAATAAGAGAAAATTTGGAGTTGAATTAAAATTGATCTATATTCTTGTAAACGAAAGCAACATGTTATGAAAACCCTCTCGTCCCCTCTTTAATGGAACGTATTCGAGTGCAGTGAGATAGTTTATATATTACGAAAAATGTGGAGTTAAAGTAAAATAGTTGTATCCATGTAAAAGAAAAGCAACAGAAGTAGTGAAGACCTTCACTTTTTTTTTTTTTTTTTTTTTTTGGAAAGTTCGAGTGCAATGCTTTATGAGTGACCTCCCCTGGACTTGGTCCTAAAAGCATTTTTTTTTTTTCCTGTCTAGTATCTCTGCACTCTGAAAAGAAGGATATTATCAAATAAAGTTCAACGTTAAAATGAGCATGTAGAATTCTTTGAATACTGTGATTAGATATGGACACAAACTAGCTTTCATAAAAGGTTTCCCTCACGTGATAATTCGTTAGGTGTTCTTTGGCTATGTATATCTTGATGGATCATCTAATGATGTGGAACACCTATGTGGTTTTGCTTTAGTCTGTCTTTATTGTGATGGCATCAAATACTTCGTCTGCATCGCCTTTGCCAGCAGAAAAGGCCTAATATGGTTAAACAATGGGTCAGACGAAAAGTTGTGGATGGCTCGAAAGTTGCCAAAATGACGTAGGCCATGCTTTCTGAAATAAGTGATATATGGATAAAGTAATGCAGTTTTCAATCCTTCCCAATAAAGATATTAGGCATTTTCATAAAGGCTGACAGCTAAATGTTCTAAATTTTACTAACCTGAAAGAACGAGAAATTATTAGTTTTATGGGCTTTAGTTACTTTTAGAATGACATTTCATAGGACTCCATTCACACGCCAAACATAGTAAACTTATAGCAACCTCACCGGTGGCAAGAAAAACAAATACAGATGTACATAACCAAGTGGAAATAATAATTCAAGGACTGTACCTACACCAAAGCCACCCTCCTCTCGTTATAAAACTACTCAACCCATGGACGAGACAACGTTGACCGATGACTCGTTAACACTATACACCAGAACATCCCATTTACTGATACCACTCATAAAAATATCCCATAAAACTTGCTTAGTTTACTGCATTACAACGAAATCGGCACAAATGCACCTTCCCTCATCACCTGAACTCCCAGATACTTATCCAAGCTATAGTACTTGACCAACACCCACCAATTAACTATGCAGACTTCATTGCCCATAATCCTGAATGGCTAAACAGTCGCACCCAAGGTCATCAAGAAGAAAGACTTTTAAACGGAATACAGGCTTTCTTTATCATACACCTGCACGACCAGACTCCCAACCCACCACTACCAAAATTTAATCTCTCCAGACATTGCTTAGCACAGCAGTAATTGTACTAGGGATGCCTAGAAGTACACATACAAGCTCCCTTCTGGGTACATACCCAGATTGGCTAGCACTGATACAGTATATAGTATCCATCATCCAAAACTTTATCACAGAAATTTTCCCATCCTTAGACCTTGCTATCTAGCTATTTGTCATAATCACCAACCACATCATCAAGAAGTGCATATCACAAGTACAGAAAAAGCATTACAACAAAACTTCTAATAGGTTGCAGATCCCATAAAGCAAAGAACATTCTCAGACAAAATCAGGCAATTGCAGAGATCACAGAACAAATTCCAAATGCTCAACAGCACCATCACAAACCTAATCACTGGAAAGAAAAGGGCAAACTAACACAACATCCTAAACAGTATGTATCACACAGAACAGTCGACTTTGTTGAACTTAGAAAATCCATCCCACTATACCCTCTTGCACATGGCTGAAGCATTTCTAATCCAAAGCAACAACACATCTTCTCACAAAGAACATACTCGTACAACACTAAAAGCAGCAAAATCAGACCACTAGAAGTGACAGCCGTAAAAATCCTATACAAAGTCCACCCAGGCGCAACTACTGACCCATATATCCGTATGACTTTCACATAAAATGATTTAACCCTCTTTCTGTCTAGGGGCTTACAGATATCTTTAAGCACTTCTATCTACACAACAAAATCTCAAACATTTGGAAAATTGTCAACACAGTTCCCATCTTAAAAACGTCATAAACCACTCGACTTGCCCTTTTCTTACTTCAATGCTGCCTTCAGCACCCAAACTCCTTGAAAAATTGATACACAATAAAAATGTTCTAGCTTTAGACAGTCACACCACTATGACACTGCACACATCCTGGATGGTTTCCACAAACCACCTACTCCTCTTGCACAGTTTTAATGGCGATAGGTGTAAATGAAACGTAATCTGATCTCTCAACACAACTTTACACAAACTGTCATTCACAAAAGCTCTACCTTAAAAATCTTTAGTCGCAACAATGGAGTTCTCTAAGGAGCAGTTCTTTTTCCAGCCTGCCTCAATGGTGTGTGTGTGTTATAGGACTGAGGAAATGTTGACTGAAACCTTTGAAATTATAATATTTTTGTACCTTTACTTAAAAGTAAACATCACTTGTTAAACTGATGTTTACTCTGAGGTAAAGGTACAAAAATGTGTAGTTTAGGGTCAGCACAATATATCAAGTTATTGGACTCGTTAGACCTTACAGGGCACTGATGGTACATAAGGAACTTCAATAATCATAATAAATACAATAGTAACAATCAGGGGCCAACATAAAATATTCAGTAGGTAACATTTTAGAAATCGGCTTCCCCTTGTAATGGTAGTTAACCTTAACCTTCATCATAACTGAAACTTACCAACAGTAATGGCATTGTTCAATAAAAGTGGTTGCATTTGCTGAGATGCAGATATATAAACAGCATACATAAATCTGATAAGTTGTGTGCCAGTAGAGAAATTTCAAGATACTGCCCTATGAGTGTAAAATCCCATTTTTGTACAAGCGTGTAAATGCTTGACAAAAAATTTAATTTAGTAACCTAATTATTGTTTAAAAACATAAAAAAGTCAAATGAAAAGACATTCCCACAGTTCATGGGCTTAAACTGAGGTGGAGAATCGTAATTTCAGTGACATGAGTTAGCCCCACTTAGCCTATAGACAGCACTAACAACCTGTAAAACCTGACCTAGCTTGTGTATATATCATCAGTGTAGATAATTATTAAAGTTTGTTATCAGGTCACCCCTAACTTGTCTCTCTCTCAAAGTGAGCAAATTTAAGGCCTCTACCCTTTCCCTGTAACTGCTCTTTTACTTCTGGTACCATGTATATGTTTCGCTCCCCATTACCTTCTCTGTTTGCCCTTCGTACTTCATTAGGTATGGAGACCAAACATTAGGAGCTTATTCAAGTCCTGGCCCTTTTTAAGGTGTTAACAGCTTTCTGAATATTTCCTTATCTATGAACTTGAAAACAATTCTAATATTTGTTAGTAGACTGATTTTCTGTATAACCTTTGCTGAATCTGGAGAAACTGAGAGGATAATTTTCTTTAAAAATCTGATAAAAAAAGTTTTGTATTGACCTCCTCTGAAAGAAACTGCCTATGTTATAGTGAATTAACTGCAGTTAGTGCATAAAAACTTCAAATCTGCCAATTTATGGTAGGCTAATGATCACAGTCTGTAAAGATTTTCATCAAAATGTAAACTTGTGATTGTGAAGGTCTTTGTAGTCGTATGAGGTATTTATGTATAGATTTTATAGCTTAAGTGTGAAACTGCTTGTTTTGCAGATGTGTTTGGGTGAACAACCTGCAAGTTGGAGCTTGTTAGTGCTTGTATCAGTCTTTGTGGTAACAGAACAGGCACCAATGCTTGGTGAGTCTCAAGTGGTTTTCATCATACTGGTTAAAAACAAGTCTGGCATTGGCTTTAACTGTACTTGAGGGATGCAGGTGTCCTTCCTGCAAAGTAACCAAATTAATGCATTAAGTATGCCTATCATTTCTTATTGCAGTGTTCTTTTTAATGTTAATAAGTCTGTGACTGCAGCAATGTTAATTATGATATAGCTGGGGCATTATTTGTGAAATAATGGAATTTAACTTCCAAATAACAAAAAACGGTTAAGTACTCTTAAGATACATCGTGTTCTTATATACCACTCATGTTTTAAACTTTTCATCATTTTTTAGCAAGTCCATTATCTACACACATACACACACACACACACCCTTTGAAAGTTCATAATTTGCCCCTCCCTTGACCAAATCCTGAATATATGCATGAGAAGCATTAAAAGAGGCAGGGAAAGATCATTTAACCATGTGAAGCTAGGAGACATCCTCCACAGGACAGTCAGATGATAATGAGAGTCATTTAAGGGTCAACACATTGCCATAGCTGCTACTTCAGTAAAAGTTCCGTCCCTGTCTTTCACTTTTGCCCTCTCTCTAACCCTGGCCTGTATCCTCTGAACATTCCCAGTGAATTCTACCCTCATTCTCCTTCAGCTTTGTTTCACTCAGAGCCAGAACATTCTGATTACATCCATGAATATTCAGACATCCCATTCTGAGCCTTGTTACTTGTAGCGTGGGTTATTCTTCATTTCATGTTTCTGGAAGGGTTTCTAGTCCCTGTTCCTGCCTATTAACCACTGATCAAAACACACGGGAGATATATGTATAGAATTCTTACCTCCCTATTCCTTGAATGCACTTTATTAAACAATAAACATTTTCAGAAATCCATGCTTGTTTCTGCTTCCAAAAAGAATTATATAGACTAAAAGGTTGGCCTATAACACCATAACCTGGTTGATGCAGACACATACCCTCGTATATATTTTTTTTTAGAATTGACATTTTCTGCATTTCCTCTTTGCAACATTACACACTTTTTGATGTCAGAATTTACGAAAGTATCACAGATAACAGTGAAACGCACAGATGTGCTGCCATATGTTCATAAAAGAACAATAAGTAAGTGGTGGCATGGACTATGTTTAATGGTAAGCAGCGTGTCCAACTCTGGAAACATGCATTAAGTCAGTGGGTACCTTGAATGCACTGGAATTGAGATTTTTTGGGAGTACATGATTTTTAAAAACTCTATTCAAGATATATTTCTTGTCTAATTTGCTTCACTAGTATGCATTAAATCTTGGGGTCTGTTATGCAGTTGCCAGTTTCTTGTGATCATTATGTTTCTAGACAGTGTAATGTGGTTCTTCATAGAGAAGCCCCATAGATTAGTTTATTAACTAAAAGTTTTGGACAGTAATTAAGATGTAATTTAAGGGGACTCAGAAACTAGTTCCTAGTAAATCTTAAAAATCCTGTGCTGGAGTTGTGGAAAATCTAAAAATGTAATTTTGAAAATGTCATAAATTCCAGGATATAGATAAGCTTGACTATCAGTGTGACTGAAATAAATAGGATGATCACTTTTAACAAAAGGGAAATGAGAGGTAGAAGATGGTGGGCAGCTACTGACCAGGGAGGTATTTTACTGCTACTACCTGCCTTGGTACCAAAAAGGTTAGTGACAGCTCCACAGTGAGCCAGCACTTCAGTGGTTATCATGTTGCACTTCTCTAACCCAGGTAGCTGTCTTTTCTCTTTGCCTCACTCACATGTAAACTACTGGCATTTTCTCCACACGTACAATCTCTCCTTGTCACACACACCACTTAACAGCACTTAACTTCCACAATTTATTCTTTGTAACTCTAGATTTTCCAGCAGTGAGCAATGTGCACTAGCTCTGCCTTTTAGCAAGATAGAAGCAATAGACAGAATTAGTATGTAGGTACATTAGGCAGGAGCATTAAGTAGAAACATTAGTTATGAGTAGTTAGTAGGAATATTAGGCAGGAGTATTGGGTAGTAGTAGTAGTAGGTTTGAGCATTAGCTAGAACTATTTGGTAGGAACATTAGGTAGGAGCCTTTGGAAAGGATGCACTAGAGTTTCCCCTCTGACAGTGGCCTGGTGAGGGTGAGGCACTAAAGGCTAAGAAACAGCACTTGAGTTCATTAGTTATAGAGACTTTATGCTCTGGCCATCCCCTCAAGACGGTCCCTGGAGAGACGAGCATCAGAGATATAGATAGATAGGTAGACAGAAATGGGAGATTGATGAAAATAGCTAATAAGCATTAAAGGTTCAAAATTTCTAGTATTGTTGGAGTATTTGTTATGAAGATGAGGTGGGTTTGGATGCCAGAAAGGTAAGTTTCTGACTGTTTATGGAGAGTTGAGAAGTGAAAAGCATATCTAAGAGATGCAGATCTCATCAAAAGGCACAGAAGATGGGTTTGATAACAGCACAAGGTGTAAGCTGTGGATGTAGCAATGTAGGTTAAAGTGTAATGATTCAGAAATAAGTAAAAGATAAAGAATGAAGTTTTATATTCCAACCTGGATAAAGGAAGAAGGAATAACGAATTTCCTGTACAGGAAATTTGAAATGTGAGATAGGAGTCAAGAGTAAATGAGTGTTTTTTGAGAGCTTAAAAATATGGATGATGGAAAGATAAGGATGGACTGAGATTGCAAAAGTAATCATGCTGAGTATTGAGAAGTACTGGATTGCTTTTTATTTACATGTAAGAGAATTTAAAAAGTTTCCAAAAAATATTTGCATTTTCATGTTTGGTATTAATTGTGTAAAAGGGTTGTTTTGTGTCAGATTAGAAATTAATATACCCTACATTTGATTTGGAATGATGATGAGTAGAACTACAGTTAGCTGCATATGGACATTGACAACATATTTAGAACTGTAAATGATAATGCCATTTTGGGAGTTGTCAGGGAAACATTTTCTGTATTGGAGCTTTGAACCTTTTCAACTGGCATTGCTTTGAATAATGCATACTTAATCCTGTACTGTTTTGGCCATTAAACAAAAATATTAATGTGCATTAGTTATCAAAAAATATGATAGGACATGTTCTTCTATCCAACAGACTTGCCTTGTCCTTGGATCTGTCCTGCACACTTTGACCCTATATGTGGCACTGATGGAAAGACATATGGCAACAAATGTCAGCTGGCTGCTGCCACTGCCTGTGAAGATCCCTGCATAGTGCTAAAGTCAGATGGATATTGTGGTGAGTTTATGCTGCTGCTTGTGAGTACGGAAAAGGAGCTAGTTAGCTGATTCAATTAATATTGTATCTTGTTCATCATTCAAAACAAAAGTTGTTCAATGCATTGTTTTTCTTTCTTTCATACTTGTTCACAGCTTCATTTGTTAGTGTAGTGGTGCCAGGAACAGACAAAGAAAGGCCAAATTCACTTTCATCCATTTTCTAGCTGTCATGTGTAATGCACCAAACACACGGCCCCTTTATCAACAACCAGGCCCTACAGACCTTCTGTGATGTCACCCAGCTGGTTCATATACTCTAGTTGAGTCTATTGACAATGTTATCACCTTATACATCATTCCAATTAACCTTCCTTAATGTCCAGGCCTCGAGCACTCAGAATATTTTTCACCCCATCCTTCCATCTCCAATTGGATCTCCCCTTTTTATTCTCTTCACTTTTGACACTTTTCTTTACCAACTTCTTTTCACTCATTCTCTCCATATTTCAGAACAACAGTTTCAGCTCTTTCAAACATACTCTTCTTATTTCCACACTTCTCTAACCTTTTTATTACTTGAAACCCCTTCGCACCACATATTGTTTGCAAACATTTTGTTTGTAATACATCCAGCCTCTTCCACACTTTTTTCCTCCAAGCCTTGCATCCATACAACATTGTAGGGACTACTATTCCTTCAAAAATACCCATTTTTGCCCTCCCAGATGATGACTTGTCTTTCCTCTCTTTTTACATTCCTTAAAATTCCCAGAACCTTCACCCTCTCACCCACCCTATGACTTGCTTCCACTTCCATGGCCCCTTTCACTGCTATGTCCATTTCCAGGTATCTAAGCCACTCCACTTCCTCCAAATTTCCTCCATTCAAACTTGCCCCCCCGACTTACCTATCTCTTTGCACTGCTAAACCTAATAGCCTTTTTTTAATGGACATTTACTCTCAACTAAAGACTCTCCCAAACTCTGACACCCTCTTCTACTTTGTCAGTTGAATCTTCTGCCAGTGCTCTGCCTTCAGGTAACAAATAGCTCGTTTCTCAGGCCCCCCTCACTCCTCTACAGAGTGCTTGCTTGCTTGCTGCCCCTCTATCCAGACCCTTGCATTTACCTCCCTCAGTACCCTATTCATAAATGAACCAAACAGCTGTTGTGATATCACACATCCCTTCCACAGAGCCACCTTAACCTGGAACCACTCATTCTCCTCTCTCCTTACTTACATACATAACTTAGTCTTGATATGAACTTTCCATTGCTTCTAGTAGTTTCCTCCCACAACATATAATTATCAGACCTTAGATAAGGCATGTCTATCAACCCTGTCATATACTTTCTTCATAATTCGATATACAGAGCCTTCTGTTTTTCTATGGATTTCTTGCATATTCTTTTATTGCAAACCTTTGATCCATACATCCTCTACACTTCTAAAGCCAAATCGTTCCTCCCCAGTCTGATGCTATGTACATGCCTTCACCATCTCAATTACCACTCGCCCATGCAACTTAGCAGGTACACTCAACAAACTTTTACCCAGGTAGTTTGAGCTCTCACCATTTTGTATCAGCTGCACATATTTGCTCAACTTTCTAGTTGATGCACTTTGCTTCCTCTATCCATCTCACTGATCATGCATGTGTAGTTAATCAAATATCTTTATACCCATTCTCACGGGGTTCATGCCTCAGCCTTATTTATTCATTTATGTATATTTTTTTAACCAAAGATTTCTCATGAATCCAGTTTTCATCAAACTCTGAGTTTTTAAAGGTAATCTCAAAATATAGATACAAAATTTACTGAATACACTAAAGGATCTTTATCTCTGAGCATTAGTTCAAGATTTATTTGTCACACTTTGTAATGTAGATTTAAGGGAATGGGATTATGGATCATGTCTGAAGTAATATGGATGGTGATGCAGGGAATTGTCATGACTGGATGACTGAAATATATGGATAATATCTTAGCAAGTGAATGTTTAAAGATAGTAAGGGCATTTCAAAAAAGTGTTAGTATAGTTCATTGAAAACTAGTGTGAGGGAGTAGGGGAGGTGTTTAAATGTATATGTTAAAGGAGTTACATGAAGCCATTATGTAGCTCATTTGGTAATGCAGGGAGAGTACATTGACTGGCTGTTTATATCTTCTCTAGCTATAAGTAAGTTTATTAAACTATTGCATTAATGCTTTGATTTTGCCTTTCTGATCTATATCATTTTAACTGCAGATCGACAGTGTGGAGATAGGTGCACCAAAGATTACCAGCCAGTATGCAGCAGTGATGGAAAAACCTACACTAACCAGTGTGTGCTAGATGAAGCTGCTTGTTATGACCCCTGTCTCAGAAAAGTGGCTGATGGACCTTGTGGTTAGTAGAAGCCTGCTCTTAGGGAAATATTGTAATATCTACAGCTCCTCAGTCAGTTGCAGAAGGTGCATATATAAAAACCCTAAATTAAACATCTTCGATTTGCTCTGTTGGAATAGTTTCTTTTTGTATATGGACATTATCTTCCACAGATCCATGCTTAAAGATTTGTACAACTGAGTACTATCCTGTGTGTGGTACTGATGGGAAGACATACAAGAACCAGTGTGACCTCGAGGTGACTGCATGTAAGAATCCTTGCATCACCAAGAAGGCTGATGGACCCTGTGGTGGGTGGCATTTTCTATTTCCAGAGGCAAACAAACCATGGTACTCAATAACACTGAATTAAAATGCATTATAAGGTGTCTTGGGTACATATTAGAGAAGACTACCACGTTTGTTACTGTTTACTGACATGGGGAATACATTATATGTAAATGTACTGAATACATTTGTGTGCATACAATTCAGTATGTTTCATATAAAAATTTTTATTCAGAACTGGGTAGTAGTACAGAGATTTATCTCTTGACTGGGTGGAATTGAATTCTAGGATAATGTCTTAGGATTAACGAATCTAGAAAGGTAATAAGAGAATGTTATGAATGTCAGTTTACAGTTTATTGAAAACTAATGAGGGAATAGAGAATAAGTGTATACAAGACATTAAAGAGCATACACTAAGCCATAATTTTGCTAATTTGTTAATAACCTAGTATAACATATTTAAAAGCTGTATATAATTTCATATCCTTGCACAAATTTATCAAGCTATTCTTTTTTTCATTTTAACTAGTTTTAATTACAGGGCGACAGTGTGGAGATAGATGCACCAAAGATTCCCAACCCGTATGTAGCAGTGATGGGAAAACCTACACTAATGAGTGTGTGTTAGATGAAGCTGCTTGTTATGACCCTTGCCTCAGAAAAGTGGCTGATGGACCTTGTGGTTAGTAGAAGCCTGCTCTTTGGTATTACTTGACAGTAAAGGAGAAAGTCACATGTAAAGATAATGCTAGATGTAGTTGTGGTGAAATGATCTTGCAATCTACACTTCTTGTCATTTCCTATAGGCAATAAAGGTGCATTTATAAAATAAGCAAGACAATTAAAAGTGTCGACTTTGGTGTATTGGAAATGATAAAGTTTTCCATCTTCTGGGCAATTTGTTTTCCACAGATCCTTGTTTAAGAATTTGTACGACTGATTACTATCCAGTGTGTGGTAGTGATGGCAAGACATACACAAACCAGTGTGAGCTAGAAGTGGCTACATGTAAGAACCCCTGCATTGCCAAGAAGGCTGATGGACCCTGTGGTAAGTTGTCTTTTCTATCTCCAGAGACAAACAAACCATGGTATACAAGAAGATTATATTACAGTGCATAGTAAGGTTTCTTCATAAAAGTTATAATCTGTCCATTTGCATGTTGCAATACCTTGCTACTTTCACTGTTGTTTCAGGAAAAAGTCCCTGCTTCTTTGACAGTTTAGTCTGTTAAACACATGACATTTTTTTAGCATTTTAGGTAGTCTCTGATATACACTTTTCTCCTTCCTACAACTTGTGTGCAGTATGAAATTTACTTTTAAAGTACATCCTCTTTCATCAGTTTTTTTCTTTTTAAAAGAAGTTTCACAAATTGATTTAAATGCACTAAATACATTGATATATATACACTTCAGCATGTTTGTCCTATGAGCATTTCAAGAACTGAGTTGGACTTGACATATTTTAAGAGAATGAGATAGTGGGACATATCATAAGTAAATGGATGGTAGTACAGGGACTTACCTCTTGACTGAGTGGATTTGGAATTCATGGATAATGTCTTATATAAGTGAATACTGAATGGTAGAAAAAGTATGTTATGAATAACAATGCAGTCTATCAAAACTTGTTTAAGTATATAAAGAGAATGTTTGAGTGCATATTATACATTAAAAAGTATACATTAAGCCATAATGTTGCTGATTTTGTAATTGATCTGGTATAAATATTGAAAGGCTGTTAATATTTTTTGTAACCATGCATGAATTTATTGAACTATTGCTTTTTTTTTAGACTAGTTTTATTACAGGGCGACAGTGTGGAGACAGGTGCACCAAAGATTCCCAACCTGTATGTAGCAGTGATGGGAAAACCTACACTAACGAGTGTGTACTAGATGAAGCTGCTTGTTATGATCCTTGTCTCAAAAAAGTGTCTGATGGAACTTGCGGTTAGTAGAAGCCTACTTTCAGGGATTACTTGACAGTGAAGGTGGAACTTGTATTTGAAGATAATGTTAGATGTAGTGGAAATGATCATGTAATGATCAGTTTTTTAATCAGTTGCTACAGGCTGCATAAGTTGTATTTATGAAAAGGATAAGAGAATTAAAAGTGCTGAATGTGATCTATTGGAAATGAGGGAGAAAGTTTTCCAAATTTTATGCAAGTTATTTCCCACAGATCCTTGCTTAAGAATATGTCCCCCTGATTACTCTCCTGTGTGTGGTAGCAATGGTAAGACATACACAAACCAATGTGAGCTAGAAGTGGCTGCATGTACAAACCTTTGCATCACCAAGAAGGCTGATGGACCTTGTGGTGAGTAATCTTTTCCATCTCCAGAGGCAAACAAATCATGGTATTTAGAAAAAGTAGATTACTGTGCATTATAAGGTGTCTTGATGCAAATTATAATCTATCCTTATGCATGTCTTTGTGCCTTAATTCTTTAAGCAGAACTTGAGTTCACTGGATGGAGACTTCTTTGCTGTGGCCACCCCCTTGGAGTTCCAGAAGGGAACAGGCTTCAGGGATATAGAAAAGTATCTATCTATTTATCTATATCTCTGATGCCTGTTCCAATTGGAACTCCCTCAAAGGGGTGGCCATGGCAACAGATTCTCCATAACTAAAGAACTCCAATGCTGCTTCATAGCCTTTAGCACCTCACCCTTAACAGGCCACTGGCAGAGGGCAAGTTAAGTGCAGTATTTGCAGAGGCTCCTATCTAACGTTCCAAATGACTACTATCTGATGCTCCTACCTGCTGCATATACCTATTGGTTCTACCTAATAATCCTGTCTAAATATTCCTACCTACTACTTCTATCAACTGCTCCTTACCATTTTGCCAAAAGGCAGGCCTAGCACATAGTGCCCATCACAGGAAAATCTAAATTTACAAAGAATGAGCTGCATGAGTTAAGTGTTGTCAAGTGTTACATATGACAGAGATTGTAAGTTTGTGGGATTCAAAGACTTTGGAGATGTTAGATGTCAAAGCAACAGGATGATAGTTAGAGGGATCAGAACGGTCACCCTTCTTAGGGATTGGATGTATCAAAGCATGTTTCCATGGAGAAGGAAAA
>JAYMFT010055093.1:0-15111 GCA_038088735.1 Panulirus argus | reverse complement strand
GTACAAATAGGTTATTACAAGTAAGTAATTGCAAATCTACAATGAAGGAATAGGAACGTAGATACCATTAGCTATAAATGCAAAGAAAAAACTAAGAATAGACAGAGATGTGGCTCAGTAAAAGATGTCAGTAGGGGTAAGAGCTTAAGTATGTACGGTGAAGGAGATATAGACGATCCTACAGCAGGCCGACATTTGAAATGTATGAGAAACCAATGAATGGTTGTAGCAGGATAAGAAAGGTATGAGAAACTAGGGAATGGTTTTAGCAGGATAAGAAATGTATGAGAAACTAATGAATGTTGTAGCAGGATAAGAAAGAAGGGACAGAAAAAACTGTGAAGATTACTGTGGACAAGGCAGGATATAATCGAAAACATATTTACAAATTCATCAGGAGGAAATAATTGTTTAAGAGTAGCTAATCAGGGTAAGGGTTCCAGAGGAAACAGTTGTAGAGGATGATATAAAGATATGCAAAGAGATGAGTGATGAATCCAAAATTCTTTTCTGAGTGGGAGACGCTACAGTATCTACCCCAATAAGATGGAATAGGGAGGAGGTCTTTCTTTTTGTGTTGAGGGTTCCAGTCACGGCCAAAAGTCCACATCAAGGCCGGGCCTTAATTGAAATAAAAAGAGAATTAAGAAACGGAAAAAGAAAAGAAGGGAAAATATTTAGGAATTTTTGAGAAAGTAAAAGACCTGTCTTCTGAAATGTGCGGGGATAGAAGCAGTTATTAAAACGGCACTCTCTTGAGTTGCCTATGGCCACACAATAATCATGTGACGCAGCAGCTTGCCGAGTATTGCGTGGTCTAGCTAGTGGTGGGGGCACAAAAGCAGCCAGCTTTTGGAAACAATAATATAACTAAAGATACACAGATATACTGTCAGAGGCTCTTAACCCATATAAGGCTCATGGTCCTGATGTAGTTTCTCCATGCGTATGGAAGACGTGTTCAGGTGTACTTGACTTCAAATGCTGTTCAAGGTTTCATCGGAAAAGACAAAGTGCTAAGGAATTTGGAGAGGGCAAATACCATCCTTATATCCTTTAAGATATGAGGCTGTGAACTTGCAATGAAATACACACATAATTGGTGAAGAGCTCTCCACATGGATCAGAGACTGGCTTACTGGAAGAAAGCAGCGTGTAGCATTAAATGGGGAAGCCTCAGACTGGCTAGACGTAACGAGCGGTGTGCCACAGGGGTCGGTCCTAGGACCCATTCTTTTCATAATATACATTAATGACCTTGAACTCGGTCTCATATCTAAGATCTCCAAATTTGCTGACGATACTAAACTAGGAGGTAGAGCTGTAAACAGGCGGGAATACGAAATGATTCAAAGAGATCTTAACTTACTAGCAAAGTGGTCAGACAGATGGCAAATGAAGTTTAATGTAGACAAGTTTTAAAGTTATGCATATTGGAGACAAGAATATACGTTACGACTACAAACTATTCGGAAACTCTCTAAGTAAAGTGAATGAAGAAATGGACCTTTTTGTTGTCATAAGCAACAATCTGAAGTACACTAGACAGTGTCAGGCAGCAAGTAAAAAATGCAACCAAATGTTAGGTTTCATAGCCAGGAACATAGATTACAAGACAACAGAAACCATCCTCACACTTTATAATTCTCTAGTAAGACCACTTCTTGAATATGCAGTCCAGTTTTGGTCCCCAAACTATAAAAAAGACGAGGAAAAATTAGAGCAAGTACAAAGACGCGCGACAAAATTGATCCCATCCCTTAGAAATCTGGCATACGATGAGGCTAAAACGTTTGGATCTCTTCTCCCTTAAAAAACGTAGACTTCGCGGCGACTTAATCCAAGTGTTCAGAATTTTGAACAAGTACGATAACGTAAATCACGAATATCTTTTCGAAATACAAGAAAATACGGTTACCCGGACAAATGGAATAAACTCAAAACTAAAAGATGTAGTACGGACGTGGGAAAAAGCTTCTTTTCCTATAGGTGTGTTGAGCACTGCAATTAGTTACCGTCAGACGTAGTGAATGCTAAGACCATAAATACCTTCAAAAGTCGTTTAGACAAAAACTTCATAAATCCAGGTATACTCTGAGAAAAACGCCAAAGATAAACTGTAAAAACGACAGCGGTAACGGGGAGAGAAGAAGGCTAATGTGCAGCAACGGGGAGTCGGTGATGGCTGAAAAAAATTGCTGAGCGGAATTACATTTTCTTGTCAGGTTAAACTTTCTTTTCAACAGACAACCCAGTCGTGGGCCAATCAGGCCACCTCTTGTCTGTCTTTCTCATGTAAACTCATGTAAACTCTCCCCCAGGGTACGACCATGGCATGACAGGTGTTACAGCAGGTGTCCCTCTCTCTACCCCAGGGTACGAGCTTCCTGATTTGGGACGTGGGGGGCCAGGAGAAGATCCGTCCCCTGTGGCGCTCCTACACTCGCTGCACGGACGGCATCGTCTTCGTCGTGGACTCGGTGGACCTGGAGCGCCTGGAGGAGGCCAGATGTGAGCTGTACAAGACCGCCAAGCTCCCGGAGAACGCTCAGGTGGGTGCCTCCTGACGCTTGAGGGCCAGGGGTAGTCTCTCCTGACGCTTGAGGGCCAGGGGTAGTGTCATCTGTAGTTTGAGGGCCAAGAGTAACGTACCTGACGCTTGAGGGCCAAGACAAACGTCATCTGACGCTTGAGCGGTATAACAAATGCCCCTGGAGGTCATTACAGTGACTGTGATGAACGAATCTTTATGATAAATCATTTCTGGTGTCCAAACAAATCTGGGAATATGTCGCCAGTGCTGGTATGTTTATTGTAGATACTCAGGTATATGTAGCATACTACATTGAATATCATACAAAAATCAAAAGATAAATCTCTTTCTCCTTCTCATATACATCTGTTTATATGGTTCTAATCAGTATAATGTACATATATAGACGACAAAACATCATCACCTTTCCCAACCATATCATATACATTTGCTTGTACTGTTCTAGTGATTATAATGTTTAGAGAGACGTTAAAATATTAACGTATTGCCCTGTCTTATTATATATATCTGTTTATATACTTCCATCCGGTGAATTCTTTTCCTCCATCTCCCTACTACTCTCCTCACTCTACCTAGTCTGACCTGACCTGGTGACCTGGTGCCCTCCGCAGGTCCCCATCCTGGTGCTGGCCAACAAGCAGGACCTGCCGGGGGCCAAGGACCCCCTCGAGATAGAGCGGCTGCTGGGCATCGCCGAGTTGGGCAACACACACCTCTGGCACATACAGGTACGTCCGCCCGTCTCCTGACGTATACAGGTACAGGTACGTCCCGGGCCTGGCACGTAGCTCTGCCATATACAGGTAAGGGACGCGCCGGACCTATGGTACAACATACAGGTATACAGGTGCGGAAATCATCATGGCAACCGAATACACTTGGCGACTGTATCATACATCCCTCTCGCTGTATTCCGGCGATGTGGCAAGTTAATACACCACATAGCTCGACCATCTGTCTCCGTCGCTGTATACAAACGCTGTGGCAACCAATTAGACCCCAGCACTGTGCTGTTCACTACTACAGTTTAATGGCCAACGTAATGGTCGCGCTAATTGTTCTGCACCTGTGTATTTGCTGGTGTCGTTGTTATTGTAGTTGTAGCTACTGGTGTGTATGTGGCAAACACTGAGTGTGCTTGTGTGTGTGTGTGTGTGTGTGTGTAATGCATTCCTGTCCACATCGTCCCCGGGTGTTATTGTTCCACTGTCGTATGAACAACAACATTGTCCACAACGCCTACGGAACATTTTCTCCTTTTGTCCCACAACAGCGGTAGGGTTGTTGACCTTCGGAGCGAGCGGTAATTATCAAAACACGTCTCTCTTGTGTATTGTCTCCGTCACTAATCCCGTCACGCTCTACCACTAACCCCATCACACCTGCGTCACTAACCCCACCACACACGTGTCATTAACCGCGCCACATCTGCATCCCAACCCCGACACAATGGGTCATTACTGCCTCATTAAACCCTTACGGTGACCTTACTAATGACCCACTTGACGGAGCAGTAATCACACCGGAGCCGCAGCAGGCGAGGGTGGCGCCACCTGCCTCATGAGGACCAGGTAACTCTCCCCCGGGGCGGGGGGGGGGGGCTGTTGGGGGGAGGTTATGAATTACGGGGAGTATGGGGAGATAAAGGGAGAATGAGGAATTTAAGGGATGTTAAGGGGTGAGGAAGGCAGGACGTGAGGGTGCTAAAGGAGATTAGGGGTTAAATGATCATCATGATATACTGTCACCAGGTCACCAGGATATCAGATCACCAGGTCACCAGGATATCAGATCACCAGGTCATCGGGATATCAGATCACCAAGATATCAGGTCACCAGGATATCAGATCATCAGGATATCAAATCTCCAGGTCACAGGATATCAGATCATTAGGATATCAGGTCATCAGGATATCAGATCACCAGGTCATCAGGATATCAGATCACTAGGATATCAGGTCATCAGGATATCAGATCACTAGGATGTCAGGTCACCAGGATAGGATATCAGATCACTAGGATGTCAGGTCACCAGGATATCAAGTCACAGAATATCAGATTACCAGGTCACCAGGATATCGGATCACCAGGATATCAGGTCACCAGGTGCTCCATCATTATCACCTAACCACATAAGAACATATGCGTCTAAATGTGAGTAATAAAGTAGATGCAAATGTTTCAGTGTCGGCGCGCGGGTCAAGGGGGCAGAGAGAGAGAGAGAGTCGGGAATGCGCACTGCTCATGAATAATCCACGCGCCATTCAGCCGTCCGTTTGTCCGGCTGGCGTCCCGCCCCGGCCCACGGCCGAGGGTCGGCTGCTGCACTCACCCCTCCATCCTCACATACTCCCCCTCACTCTACAAGGAAACACACATCTCATCCGACAGCTCGGGAAGAAACTCCTGCACCATTCCCGCCCCCGTCACCTCTTGCCGCCCGAGATCCCTCGTCCCCGAGTTCCAGTTCGGCACCACCAGACCGCTACACGAACACCGTCAACAACCTGGAGACTGTGCATCAAATCACAGTTTTGCTGCTGTGTAAAGATTAATTATCGGTATTATTTTTGGGTCAGTCCTTTCGGTGTGGAGGCTTCAGCCGCGTCTGTACCACAGTGCCACTGCGTCTGAACAACAGTGCCACTGCGTCTGTACAACAGTGCCACTGCGTCTGTACAACAGTGCCACTGCGTCTGTACAACAGTGTCACTGCGTCTGTACCAAAGTGGAAGAAGTGGCGCACAAGTCTTTGTGGAGATTCTGAGAATTGGTGCGGCTTGGGCATTAGTACATTAAGCTGGAAACTGGTATGGAGAGTGTGTTGACCTTATTACAGTCCTGTGTGTGGGGCGGACAGGACTCCCTCACACACACACACACACGAGTCCAGCCACTATGGCTGGCTCTGACGGTGATACCTGATATGGTGACATGATATCATAAGGTCGATAAAACAAATATAATCTAAGAATGTCATTTCACAAGATTCGCCGCTCAGTCTTCTCCATTTGTCGTTTGTAACAGATAGTCTGTTATATCGACAGACTATTAGCGGAAGAAATAAGAAGTTACACAAGCCGGGCCAGACATTCTAGCTCACGTCTTCACCAGAGACCAACACATGTCGCCGGCATAATAAAATGTTCTAAAAATACGTTCCTTTCCGACCTCCAGGCGAGTGCCGGTAACATAACCACTGGGAGGTAAAGTGTCGGCTAAATATACACCGGTGGGAGTTCCCAGTGGGTCCCGATGGGCCAGGTCGTCAACAGAGGAGGACAGACTGCCTCCCTCTCTCTTCCCAACACAGTTTTCTAAATCTTTAAAACTATAAACATAATTATCTTTATCTGTAGATAATGTAATCTATTTTAAGGTAACAAATATTACGAGAGTTGATGCAGAGGTTAGTTACCGACACCCGACTGATAAGTATGCCCCACGTGGGGGACGTCAGTGCCCCTGGGAGGCGGGCGACTCCTGACGCTGGGTGGATGGGTTGTCATAACGACGGAAGGAGGAACTGGCTCCAGCGTGGCGTCTGTGGCTGGGCCGGGGGGATGGATGACTGGCTGGTGATGTGCTGATGACTGTATGATGACTAATGTCGGAATGACTACGTTGAGTGCTGTAGTGATGACTGTTATGAATGGTGTAATGATGACCGGGTTACGAGTGGTGGTGATGACCATATGATGACTAGTGTGGTGATGACTGTGTTAAGACTATGAGGTGATGACTATATGATGACTGGTGTGGTGACGACTGACTGGTGCGGTGATGATATATGACTGGTGCAGTGATGACTTTATGATGACTGGCGTGGTGATAATTAAATAACTATTGCGGTGATGACTAAATGATGACAGGTGTGGTGATGACTATATGATGACTGGTGCGGTGATAAATATATGACTGATGTGGTGATGACTATATGATGACTGGTGTGGTGATGACTATGACGACTGGTGTAGTTATGACTATATGATGACTGGTACGGTGATGACTATATGATGACTGGTGGTGATAACTATATGACTGATGTGGTGATGACTATATGATGACCAGGTGCTGATGACTATGACGACCGGAATAGTGATGACTATGTGATGACTGATGCGGTGATGATTAAATAATGACCGGTGTGGCGATGACTATATGATGACTGGTGTAGTGATGACTATATGATGACTGGTGCGGTTATGAGTATGATGACTAGTGTGTTGATGACTATATGACGACTGATGTAATCATTTTGGTAATGTCTGGTGTGGTAATGACTGACTACGAAGGCTGTTGTGTTGTGTGGTGATAACTGCTGCAAAGGGTGAAAGGTTAGTGATGAATGATGTGGTGATGACAGGTGTGGTGATGAGTATGTTATAACATTTCTATTACCAATGTCACTTCATGTCCTGGTGTCGTGGCCACATCATGTCCTCGTCGAATCACCCAACGCGTCACCTCTCCTTCAAGATCCTCCAACAACAACTTAAGAGTTCTTAACTTCAGAGATCACCTTCAACACATTTTCCACCCATCAACCATAATCCTGTCACCTTATTTTGCTTAGGACCAGTGGCTACACGGGCCCACCTGTCACCCTCACATGTCCATGTATTGTAGGCCCTGTAGTGGCCTCCACCTAGCCCCTAGCCATGTAACTTCACCCTGGCTGTCAGTATGAAGTGACGTCCAAGTGTATTTTGTCAATAAAAAGCAACTGACATTAAACATGTGCTTTGTGTGTGTGTCTCCGGCAGCCTGCCTGCGCCATCACGGGGGAGGGTCTGGACGACGCCCTGGAGCACCTGTACGACATGATCCACAAGCAGCGTCGTCTCTCCAAGACCAGCAAGAAGAAGCCCAGATGATCCTCCACCTCCGACTAGTTGGCCGCCCCCGCCAGCTGTCGGTCGTCTTGGTGCTGCTGCTGGTCCCCACCTGGTACCCAGGCTGCCCAGGTGTAGCGCGGCCCTACCTGTGTGGTACCTGCCCTGTATGGCACCTTGTGTGATACCCGTCCCGGGCGGTCCCTTGTGTGGTACCTGCTCAGGGCGGTAGCTTGTGTGGCACCTGCCCTAAGCGGCACCCTGTGTGACGTCACCATCTTCCGTCGTCCAAGCTACCGAGGAACTTGAAGTCGGACTGAGTGTAGTAGCGGCGGGCAGGCGCCCGGAGCACCGCACTTCGCCGGCCACGATTCCCTCTGTAAAAGCTTTGCTAAAATCCTTCCACGGGGTCCAGGGGGGAGGGGGACCTGGCCGTACCTGTGTGGTGGGCCAGGCTGCAGGGGCTCGTCCTGACCTCTGGTGGCACCGGGAGGCTGACGGGGGAAAAGGTCAACGACCCTACTTGACCTGAGCTGACCCAGGCTTGGCCACAAGGTCAACTGTTCAGCCTAGGATGTGGCTGTTGGGACTACAGGAATCACTAGCGTAGGGACACTTGTTCCTGTATTTATACGTTATATATGATTCTTCCCTCTTATATATATATATATATATATATATATATATATATATATACATAATTCTTGTGCATCAAATCACAAATCGGAAAAATAATAAGTTTGTATAGAACCCCGGAGGGTAAACATGATCACAACAGAATAATCTGACGAGTGATCTTGTGCAACGGAAACGTTCATGTCTTTCATTCAATATTTTTCTCCAGTCTGGACTGGAAGCAACACGTTTAATCTGGACGGCTCGTATGCAAGAGGAAGACACACACATACATGTCCGCGAGTCTGTGATGTGTACATTACGCCTGAGGGCCTTGCCTCTCAGGGCTGACGCCTGTCGTTTGTAATAATGTAAGAATCCACTAGTCAAAGCTTGATGCTACCGTCTCCCTCTAGCGGTGACGGCGGGGGTGAAGCGTCGAGTGATTCTGCTGACTCTCTCAGCAGAAAAACTGAATCCGACGATATATTTTTTGCTGATAATCCTGTACATACATTTTTTGCGTGTGTTCCTTTGTTTACATTCTGCCTTGAGACTGGGACAACACTCACGGACTTGTAAGGGAAACGCCATCAATCCGGAATAAAAAAAACAAAATTTATCTCATAATCTCGCACACATCATGCATAATAAATGCTTTGCGTGACGTTACGGTGCGGATGGCCACAGTCCTTTCCAACCACCGTGCACTGTCACGCACTACAACAGGTCAAGTGTCACGGGAACAGGAGCAACACCTTCGCTTAGCTTGTTAAGGTATGGCCGGCCATTCACGGTGCAGTGGGAGCATCTCGGGGGACAGTCTTACGACCTGCCATGCGGGCGTATTGTGACGAGCGAACGAGCGACGCCGACGGCATTAGAATCAGATAAGTTAGGATTGGTTTAGTCATGTCTCGTGGTCTGACTTGAGCGTTCATACTCTGCCCAGTCAGTCAGTCATTAGCCACTCTAAGCAACCTGGACGTCGGTGACGCAGTTCGATGCACAACAGGAATAACAGTCAACTTACCTGTCAGCTGGCAACGGGCGCTGCGTGTAGACGCTGCGATTCCAGTGAACCGACGATGGCAACACCTGGAGCCATCTGGACTTGGAAGTAGAAACTCTCAGTAAAATTGCCCTTCTAAAGGCAACTCTAGTTAAGGCTTTCCTCTCCGAGTAAGAGTTTCGTCTCCCACACACAGCAGCAGAGTATTGTGTGCACCATGAGGCGACACGGGACAATATTACCGTCTGATCACAATGCTAGCATGCAAAAACCTCGTATAGAAAACGTACATTAGGTGTGACACATTACTTGTCTGACAGAAAAACTGTGTAAAAACTCACAATTGTTAAATAATATAGAGACGTTTTCAAGAGATGGGTCGCCATGAATGTAGACATTTCCTCATCCTGTATGAATGGATAATTACTTGAATATTCTGTGATTGGAAAATATTCTGAATATAATTTTTTTTTCTCTTATTTGCCCGCCGTTTCCCAAGTTAGCGACGTAGCGTTAGGAAGAGATGGAGGAAGGCCACATTTGCACACACATCCGTTCTCCAGCCAGACTGTAATATTCATAATTCATAAATTATTGAATTGTTTAATAAATCCATAAGATAAATATATCTAGCCGTCGATGCGACGCAAGAGTTGGAGGTTATTTACAAATAACTGGAGAAATTTACAATAGTAAATTATTCGGTAATGTGGAGGATGAGTGGAGCATGGCTCCCTTCCCCGGGGGACCGGGGTGTAGCCACCTCCTGCCCCAGGCCAGGTAAGGGCTTCCTTACCCAGATCACATTAAACTTTGCGTGTCGACGAGGCAGCTCAAGCGGCCTGCCACGTGCGCGCAAGTGAGAGCCGGTGTGTAGGACTGGGCCGGGCTGGACAGGCTTGGTGTCCCCTTCCTCAACACATGACGTCAGAGTGGGTCCCCAGAGGAAGGGATTCAACAATTACCTAAATTCTTCGTATCTTACTTTTGTTATAAGTGTCCGGCAATGTTCTTAAACGCGGGCCGCACGAAACCATCCCCTTGAATCAGCTAGAGCAGTGCCTGTTTGCGTGGCCAGAGACACAGTCGTCTTCAACTTATGGCAAAACGTACATCGTTCCCACACAGCCTCGGGCTGAGGCGGGGACACGTGCAGTACAACCACGCTAACCTCGTGGTTTATCGTATGATGATTAGTCGTGCGTCACACCGTATTCCCTTGGTGATGTCTGGACACGCGACACGAACAGTTGAATGGAACACGGACGAAGGAGTGAAGATGAAAATGATTATCTTTATCCAGGTGACACACCGGACGTTCCCATCGAGGCTTCTGTCTTATAACCCGAGCGATAATCGTACTCACGAGCCGAAGACTTCATAATCACCCAAGTCTTATGGTAATCGTTTGATAATTAGTTGTGGTGATAATATTTGACACTGGCCATATATTAGTGACCCAAGTTTGTCAGGTTAATGTCGTCCTTATGGCAATACATGAAGCACATTGCCACAGACAGCGACAGTTCGTGAGTGTTGTACAAATATGACTTTCATACAATGGTTGAATTTTGACATCATTTGACATCTCGTCACATCTACAGTAGGTAACTGTATAATCTTATACAACTGCAGTATCTTTCGGATGTATTGTTAAATATTAAAAATATTCATTGGAGACATGAATACTTTCATGAAGATGGCGAGGAAAACTCCAAATGAACTTTCTCAAAAGGTTTACGACACATAGACACAGACAGACACACACACAGACACACAGACAGACAGACACACACACACACACACACACACACAGACACACACACACACAGACACACACACAGACACACACACACACACACTTCGGAAGATATTGCATGTATTTTGACAATTGTTATTTAAGATAGAGATTCGAATATATTTTCGTTTTTTAATGAAGCATCAAGAAGAATGCTAACATTATCTCTTTGTTAATAGTTAACGAACAACACGGGATTTGTTTACGAGAATGGCAGCCAACGTGTCCTGATTCCAGAGACAAATGCGGTGTCATTTACTTTGTGACGTCATAGGCATCAACCAACAGGCTGGTCATTTACGGTATTGTACGTCATCGGTTTTTTTCATTCGGCTGATCAGCTACCGACTATGACGTCATCAGTAGGCAACATCTGATCTACAGTTCATCTCGTGGGAATGTTGATGGCGTCGCTGCCATCCAGCACGGTACCGGCGGATATTTTCACGTGTTTTCTCTGTGATATGTTGTATAGATGTTGCCCAGTGATATACACTTGAGGGGTTGTCAAAACCCGAGGCCAGTTTAATGTTGATAATATTCACGAAGCTTAAGATGTATATATATATAAAGAATAGTATTTGGTATAGCGGTTCGTACTACGCTACTCGAGCAGGTCCAGCAGCGGGAGGGAGGCCGGGCCGTGGCTGGCTGGCGTTCCTCAAGTCCAGGTTTAGGTCCGTAGCTGTTTACTGTAGTGAGGTGGGAACCCGCCAGCCAGGGGGGGGCCCGTCTCTCCTGCTGGAACGCACTCTCAGTTGTAGTGTTATTACTGTCTTGGTTTATATTGTATATAATATTGTGTTTGGGATGACCAAGGTTGTTTTTAACAAATGTTAGTTTTAGATTTTAACCGAGGTGATGATGGAATTAGGAAAATATACTGTTTGTTAAATTATGTTAAATTATGTGCTCTGTAAATGCGAAAAGAAACTACTGACTTTCTTCTCGTATTACCAACACCGTTGGTATTGAATATGAATTATCAACAATAATGTCGGCCAGAAATTTTACCAGTGGATCCTGATTTTCAACTGTAGCTACAAACAATATTAAACGTTATAGAACTCTGAGGAGCAGGTTTGGGGCGTAGTAATATTAAAACTCCGCTCAGTGAAGCGAGGAAGAGTTCCAATCTGTCTTCAGCAAATAGATTTTTTTCTCTCCTGAGGATTGAAATATTCAGGAATTTGATTTATAGTAGAATAGTTTTTTGATGACAGAATCATTTGTATGTTTGTCTTTTAACGTGAGGTCTGACGGTCAGACTGGGAGAGACCAGAGACAGGAGAGCCTGAATGTCCTGCCAGTTCACACGAGCAATACTGCAATCGCAAAACAGATCACAAATGTTGCCTCAGTTCAAGTATCCCCTACAGTAAAGACATGAGAAGACCTGACCTACATGTGAACACAGACACCGAGAGATAAAGCGGCACCATCTTGCACGTATCTGGAAATCCGGACGAAGCGCCGGGTACGTTCTTTGTCTTTTACGAAAAGAAATGTTGCTTCACGTTAGTCAAACATTACAAAATAAACGAGATGATCTTTGACATGAAGTCATGATTTCCATTCTCTTGAGAGAAAGTCTGGAGGTGACGAGAGGTGGGCATCATGGCGACCCAGCGGGGCCAGGGTCCGACAGCTCGACTCTCTAAAAGCAATAACGACGCATAAAAAGGACTTCTCGGGTCTCCAGTACTACCAGAAATACGGTTGCTTCGTGCCCTGAAGAGATATATGCCTCACGCAATATCTTCATCTCTTTACCTATAAAGCTTATCAGAGTCAGACCCCCGCGTCCTTACTCAACAACACCCATCAATACCACAGTCCAGACAGGTGTCCACCACTGCTATAGTCTCATCTCTCCTAACTATGGAGTCAGAAGTTCGTCATTTTAAGCAACAGTTTAAATGAATGCCGACTCCTCTGCGATTACCCCTTGCGGCAGAACATGGTACTACATTCAGGCTCACTTGACCCCTTCAGCACGCACGACCTCTCACTACAACCTATGGACATGACGACAGTCTGAATTTTGACCTGACGCTGAAGTTGATGAAAGGTCAACCATCGTCATCACGGGTCAACCATCGTGGTCAAAGGTCAGCCGTCTTGATCAGGGGTCAACCATCGTGATGAGGCAGCGTCGCCGGAGTTTGTCATGAACATTTAGTCTTTTGGTTTTCCTTAAGTGTCTCATTTCCACTAGAGGTCTAGGAGGTGACCAGCCTTAGCGTACTGTATATTTCAACTGTTGACATTTCCCGTACAAAATAAAGCTGTCAGGAGCCACAAGACCGAGTCTCACTAACCCAGGCTGTGTGCGTGTGTGCGTGTGTGTGCGTACGTGCGTGTGATGGCTATTACCCAATGTAATTAGCAATGGCCACTATTTTATCTAATGAACATTCTTAGTTAATCACTACAGAGGCTACAGCATGGATGGACAGCGCAATCACAGACACAGCAACAAATGAACAGCACTAATTTTCGATACAGGAACCCGGACGCGGTCGGGCGAGGCGGGCCGTGAAGACGAGAGGCGGAACATAGAAGGATATAGATCTATGGCTATGGCTATGACACGATCGGTTACCACGTGTCGCCAGGCAGTTGGGTCGTATGTGGCCAGCCGTCAGCAGTGGTGGCAGCTGGCTGTCATAGGCGGCAGACTGACGATGTTGCCAGGGTTGTCAGCAACGTTGTCAGCATCATCATCATAGTGCAACTGTACATAATTCCTGACAGCAGTGTTGTCAACGTTATCTAGGAAGATGTTGTATAGCCAGACGACAGTGTTGCTAAAATAGGTAGTGAGATAGATATAAATATAGTAAGAAAACGGACGGGGAGATAGGAACAAGTAATTAATTTAATAGGTAAAGTGAGAGATAGAGATAGAGAGAGAGAGAGAGAGAGAGAGAGAGAGAGAGAGCAGTATCGTCTCCGTTATCAGGTCTCTTTTCTATTAATTTCTTCTGTTACATCGTTTCTGTTTTCCGCTTTCTGTTACGTTGCGTCTCCTGCATCATCCACACGATCTGTTCAACGCTCTTTACCATTTGTCTGAGAAGTGATCACTGTTTCTTTGTTGTCTGTTTGTTTACCTTCATGTTACTGTTGCGTCCTCACTTCTTTCTTGTTGCCTTCCGTTGCATCTACTGATGCCTCCTGTTGCATTCTGCTGTGTCTCGTAATGCCTTCTGTTGCGTCTCCTGGTGTCTTCCGTCGCGTCTCCGTCAGCAGGAGGCCAGGAGGACCGGGAGTCCGGCAGAGGACCGGTAATCCCTGGGATCACCAGGAAAGCGAGGCTGAGAGCGGGAGATGTTGAGGCTCCGGCGGGGATTACCTCCGCTTCCTCCGCACATTATTGGAACGTCGACCCCACGCTCGGTAAATACCGCCACCAGCCCCACTCTTGTAAATACTACCTTATGGAACTCATAAGCAGAAAATATAGGAAGACTTATCCTCCACATTTACTCTCTCACTGTATCTGCAATTAAAAAAAACAATGGGTCTGTCTCTATATATTTTTCTTTTTACGTCATGAGAAAAAAATTCAAAACAAGACCTTAACACATGGTCAAAACAAGACCCGAATTTCCGTAGTCATGATATCTGTAACAAGCTATGATAATGGCGCATTACACCAGCACATTCCCAGCCGAGATTTGGGACATTAAAACCGGAAAAAATGTAATTCCAACCGCTTGGGTTTAGAGCTGTGAACCCAGCGCTGGACATGGTATTCAGCTTTTGTTAAATAACAGAACTGGAAGTTATCATTAGCATGGTAATCCAGCTGCTAAATACACACAACAATCCGTCCTCTGTGTGTGTGTGTGTGTGTGTGTGTCCTCGCCCCCAGGGCTTGGACCCGAGAAGCGCGTCTGCCTGCTGCTTCCCACAGTTTCTGTTTCGAGACCGACCACTCGAGGATTAACCGTTATGAAAGTCTTTCTTCCCTTGAGCTAATATATTTCGGGATCTTCTCCATTCTCCTGTCTTCCTTTCTTCAAAAAACCTTTCTACATTTGAGAGTCAGGTCTACCGACACCCGCGGAGCCATGATTAATCTATACTCCCTCTTCCTGACTCGGCCATGTTTTGACCGAGTCATGTCGGTCACTACGACAAAGAACATAGCACTATAATGTGTCTATTGGATATTCGGACGACATCTATACTTTCACTGCTTCGCTGTATTTGCACACTGTCGTAAGTCCTTGTTGCAGATGCTGCTGGGCCAAATACGGTTCAATGACCTTTCAACTGACGTATCCTT
>JAYMFT010055082.1:240-15112 GCA_038088735.1 Panulirus argus | reverse complement strand
GGGGTGGGGGGGGGGGGGGGGGGGGGGGGGGGGGGGGGGGGGGGGGGGGGGGGGGGGGAGAGGGTCTCGTGGTGATGGTTGATGGAGAGGATATGGGCACGCGGACAGACGAGCTGGACGGGTAGAGCGCGGGAGACAGACGATAGGTTCGCACTGTCGCGTAATATATCCGCGGGTCAACGCGCATCTAACACGATGAGTTTATGAGCCGGAATCCAGGGTATCTGCTTCTGCCACTGCTGGATGTATGAAGTCTGCATCCACCTCCCACCGTAGAGCCAGAGCCAACCACCTCACACCGCTTTCCCCACCCAACACACACACACACGGCCAGGCCAGGGGAGGAGGGCAACACCCTGCACGTCTATTGTGGACAATGTACATTGTGAACAGCGTATACCGTCATGTATGAGGGGCGACTGGCAGTGTTGTTGTTACCCATCACAAACTCTCACTCTCGCCCTCTCACTCATTCCCTCTGTTGCCCCCAGGAATCAATAGCCCCGTATCACATTTCCTTCTGTGTGCAAAAAAAAAAGCAGAAACAGCGTGAACCATTTAGCTTCGCGTCAACATCTCGTAAGATGATCTTTAATCATCACTATGACAGTAACACGGCAAAGGAAAAGGCGTATTTAGGTATTAGAAGAATTCCGAACGCCATCATTTTTCTCCATTGCTTAGGACATTTTATTCAATCGTCATCGAGAACGTAGCATTACTCTCTTAAACTACAATTAGTACAAAACCATTACTTCGACTCCAGCGGGTTTTCGTATGTATGTCACTCGCTCCGCCATTCCTCTCACTCACCATTCTTGGAGCGCTGTTCCAGAACCATCAAGAACCCTTTGGGCACGAGGGTACGACCCTTAACGACCCTTGCGCACGACGGCGGGACGACCTCTAGGTTACGATGATACGTACCTCCGTGCTGTGGGATCCTACCGTCGTGTTCGAGGGGTTGTTGCCGGAGCCCATTTCAGTTCCAACCTTCCCCCTCCACCACCTATCTGCCACGCCCACAGCAGCGGCAAAACCCGGGCAGGTTGAACGAGGCTCCCCTGCCGTCAAGACGGGGAGTGGGGAGAGGGGTGAGCGCGCCGCGTGCCTCCCCGTCCTACCCCGGGCCGCACGTGCCGCCACGCCTCACGCCCTAAACACATGCGCCTGATCAAACTTTAATTACGGGGGAACACCAGAGACACCGTCCCCGCAGGTCTGAATTCCTGTGTGTGTATGTGTGTGTGTGTGTGTGTGTGTGTGTGTGTGAAGAGAGAGAGAGAGAGAGAGAGAGAGAGAGAAAATGATGGGCATTAAAGACAAGGAATGATAATAACCCTAAAGACGGTGCTAAACGGTATGCACCGTCGACATAAGTTCAGAATTAAAGGCTTTTTGGGGAAAACCTCGCAGAACATAACGCCTGGGGGAAAATAGAATAAGTTTTAAAAGAAAAAAAGCAGAGGAAAAAAAAGAAAAGACAGATTTCCAAGAGGTCCTCAGAGCCCGGAGAAATGAAGTGGACCAAGGACATACATACAACGAAGTGACGCCATCAAATTCCTTGTATAAAAATCCGTCGATGAAATTTGTGTCCGGGCGATGAGGGAGATAGCCCAGCCCCGGGGGGCGGCCCCCCCGACCACACGCTGCCGCCACCCTGACAGCTGTTTGGACCATATTCTCCTCATCCAGAACCACAGTTTCGTCCATACGAACAAGTGGATGTTGGGAGGCTATGAACTGGAGGAGGACATCGAGGCAAGAAGAGGATATAATGGTGACTACGGACCGTGGGACTTCCTGTCGCTTCTGTAACCTCAGCGGGTCGTTTTTTATGTGGTACTGAGGTACAGTGGACGACGGGTCTTGTTGAGAGGACCTGGACGACCTACAGCTGGTGGGGGGAAGAAGACCTGGACGACCTCCAGCTGAGGTGGAGGAGGGAAGAAGACCTGGACGACCTCCAACTAGGGTGGAGGACAGAAGAGGGACCAGGACGACCTCCAGCTGAGGTGGAGGAGGAAAGAGGGCCTGGACGACCTCCAGCTGGGGGAGGGGGAGGGAAGAGGGACCTGGACGACCTCTAGCTGGGTAGGGGAGAAAAGACGACTGGACGACTACCAGTTGGGGTGGGGAGAGTAGGATGCGAAAAGTAGTAGGGTGAGAAGGTGCCCCAACTGGGGTGATGGGGGGGGGGAGATTGTGTAAAGGGCGGAGAAGAAAAGGGGAGACGTGGGGTGACTAGAGGGGAAAAGGGAAATAATATGAACAGGATGGGAAAGGCAAAGCTGGACCACTTCAGTTAGGGTGGCGGAAGGGGAGGATGAGAGGGAGGGAGAAGGAAGGGAGGAAGCGGGAGGAAGAGGGACACCCCAGCTGGAGCCGTGATGGAAAGAGGTAAGGGGAGAAAGAAGGGAATAAGCGGGGAGAGGGAGGACTTACCTGTGACAGTCCAGAGACCAGAGGCGAGGACCGGTGTAGCGGCATGAGCCATAGACAGGTAAAGGAAGGAGGTCGGTTCTCGCTCAGCGAGAGCCAGAAAACCACAGGCAGCCACGGAGCAACGTCACCCCCTCGGTCAGTCAGCCGAGGAGGCGTTGCGTGCCATCGGCAACACATGACGGCCAGCGGGGCGGGACCTGATTTCAGAAGTCTTTTAAGAAAAACTAAACCCCGGTCCTCTGTGATGGAAGCCAGCTCGCAGCCGCGATGGGAGAGCTCCGGCACTCAACCGGAAGGGTCCGGAAGACAGGAGATGAGGACGGGGCGGTGGTGGGGGGAAGGGGCGGAGAGAGAGAGACCATCACCAGCAGCGGTCGACAGACCTACTCCCAGGACGGACACAGCCCTGGGGATGTTCATACAGCTCCCGGACATCGTGCGTCTCGCTCAGGGCGTCGAAATCCGGCTCAAGGGAGACCTGAGTGACGGTTCCGAGGGGGCAGCTGGAGGGCTTCCCGGCCCTCACACAGCGGAGAAGCCCTCAACAAATGGCTGTGGTGGGAAGATGGGAGGAGGGAAGGGAGGGGCACGGGAGAGGCGAGGGAGGGAAGTGGACAAGAAGTGGAAGAGTGAAGCCAGAGAGTGTGGGAGAGAGGAAACAGTTTGGGAAAGAGTCCAGACAAGGGGCTCTGACTCAGGAAGGGAGATAAGTAGTTATTTGTGTAGGCAGGAGAGGTGCACGGTTACGGGGAGGGGCGTATGGGGAGGAATGTATGGGGAGGGGTAGAGCACAGTGGCTGGGTAGAGGAGAGGTGTATAAGGGAGTGATTCATAGGGGTGTATGATGGGACGGGTAGAGCACGGGGAATAATACAGTGTCTTGGGCAGAGGACAGGTCTGTAGGGAGTATATAAAGGAGTGATTTATGGTAGATTGGAGAACCGTATAGGGTAGGAGAGGGTATATGGACAGGTGTTTGGGGCCCGGGGGTAGTGGCGCACTGGATAAAGTGGGATGTAACAGAGCATGGATGAAAGGGAGGCACACAGTTAAGTGTATCACACAGGATGGAGTGCATGAGTGGGCCGGGTATGTATGTATGTATAAGGTATTAGCGGATGTATAACTGAATGGGAGGCTGTGCGAATAGAGGACGGTGCACATGGTTGGTATTGAAAAAGAAACGCAAATAGTGCTAGACCATTGGGTACCTTTCGAGCTCATTCATAACAGTAAAGAAGGGACGAGACACGGAGCTTTGTGTGAGAGAGTAGGAGAGCAAATAGTGTGACTTGAGAGGAAATGCCTGTATAGTTCTCTAACTACAGAGGCCAACTGACATCAGTCGCGGACTTGATGCGAGGCATTTGTAAAGCCTATTTCCGAACGCATTTTCTGGTGTTGCTTCCAGCTATTATTTCAGAGGCACTGCGTGGGCTGACGATTACTTCAGAGAAAAATTACTTTGCCCCAATCACGGTCAAAAGCTTGCCCAGCGAAATTATATCCATTTCTACGAGTAAAAATCACGCTGTCGAAGCTTATGCAGTTTCAATCACATGTATGCAATCGCCTCGTGACCTCTTCTTTCCAGGCTAAATAATTTGAGGTCATCTCGACTACTGTCAATGGATTTGTTTCTAAGTTCGGGAACCACATTGGCAGCCCGCCTCTCCATTCACCCTGTTCTTAAGTGTGATGACGAACGCTGAACGCAACACTGAAGGAGTGGGGACACACCAGAGAATTGTGCGAAGTTCTAGTTTCTTAGACTCGAACTCGGATGACTTACCTGTGAGGTCTTGGATCTCCACTGAGCCTCTTTTGAACCGCCTTTACACACTGACTGACTTGGCTCTAGGTCACCAGAGATTATCATACTTAAAGTGTTTTTCCTCAGCTGTATCATGTCGCTATAACGGAGTTTATATCATGGTCTGTCTTTTGGGTGTAAATACCTATGTGTAGAACTTATCACTTATCTATGTCAAAATTCATTTATGTACCAGGGGGACAGGGGAAGACAGTGTAGGGAAAGGGGGAAATATTTATGAAAGGGGAAGGGTGAAAGCAAGAGTTTTGCACGGGAGAGTTTACAAGGTAGGGGAGGAGTATAGGGTAAGGGAGAGGTGTATAGGGTAAGGGAGACGGAGGCTACAAGGGGCAGGGGGAGGAGTGCATAGGGCAGGTGACGGTGTAGAGTGCAGGGTGAAGGGACACACAGGTCCAGGGAGGGAAACTGGTGGTGTGAAGAGGGAGAGAGGGAAAGAGAGAGAGAGAATGATGAATGTGTTGTGCAATTAGAGAGAGAGAGGGAGAGGGTGAGGGAGGTTAATAGGTGGATATCACTGAGGTGAGGGAAGGTCGAGTGTGTGTGTGTGTGTGCGTGTGTGTGGACGGAGGGAGAGAGAGTCTGTCAATGATCACTCTCCCTGCTGTGTGCACTGTGGCCTGCGTACGGTCGGTGGTAACCCGGCATTGTCGGAGCGCGGACCACCAGTCACTGGCCACGGTACTGGAATCAACGTCTATGGCAACGGAATCGCTCTTCCCTCTTCGGCGAGATGGTCCGCGCTTCCTCCCAGACACCACACAACCCTACCAGTGAGGCCAGAATTGGTCGGGATGGTCCGCGATGGTTCCCAGGGGACCATGCAACCTCCACCAGGGTGAGGTGGTCCGTGGTCGCTCCCAGAGGAGTGAAAGGGGGGGGGGAGAAAGGAAATTTACTGTCGCTGACTTTCTAAAGCTTGAAATATGGTTGGAGGGAAGCGCCATCACTAGGCACCCAGTCATTCAAGTAAATACTAAAAAAAAGACAGACGATTACCGAACATTTATCACTACTCCGGGCTTTGTGTACCTTTAGGGCTACCTGTTACTCGGTGAGTAATGTTTGCTGACGCCTTAAGAGGCGAATGTATTCTAAGAGTAGGAGTGTGAAAGACGACAAACGAAACATTTATAGACAATATGGAAGTTACTTTTTTTCTCCATACCTTGTGGGAATGTTGGTTGTATTTCCCTCATAATAGTTTAGACGCGTCAGGATAGGATAGGACTCCATCAACAGGCAACATACTGACTCTAGGTAATGAGCATCTTAACTCATTACGCCAGCTGTACGCGACACGAGTTACATACACTCCCGCTGCATTTGATGACTCGCTCAGTAAATAACTAGGAACTGGCCGTGGCCAGCCTGTTTTTGAAAATCTTTCATGTTTAAACGACTCCCCCATTTTCTGTCGTTTCTTTCATGGTTATAACACTACTTTTTACGTTGGGTTTCCGCAATGCTACAACTACAACTACTACTACTACTAAAAATAATAATAATAATAATTATAATGATACTACTACTACTACTAATAATAATAATAATAATAATAATAATAATAATATTAATTATTATTATTATTATCATAATAATGATAACGATAACAGGAGAATGAGTAAGCATGAAAAAGACACAAGGAAGACAGGAGACAGTGACAGGAACACGGTACAAACGCCTCTTCGTAGTTGCAATATAAACATCTTCCCCTTCCCTGTGTGTCCTGACTCGTCCAGCGTCCCACACACACACCACAGCCTTTTCATCATCGGTGGAGGCTCGCGCCCAGGGGCGGCGTTCGCGATGATACTATGATTGTGTTGTGAGGGGAAACCCGACACTTAAGCCTCGGTGGGGGGAAAGGGGACAGGAGGGGAAGGAAGGTAGGTCGAGTGACAAGGAAGATCATCAACAAATACAACTTTGGGGGGTTGTATCCCGCGCGAGGGGTCAGTTACCACCAGTGCCTGGGGCTGAGGGGACCTCTGTGTGTGTGTGTGTACACTGAGGTGAGAAGCTCTGTGTATATGGCAGACGTGCATCTAACGTGTTGACTGGCTGGGTAGCTTGCCCACCTATAAAGTTCCAACATATCTTCTTCTTCTTTTTCAGAAAGAGCGAAATCCTTCTGCAGTGTGAGTGACGTCTTCCACGGCCAACTGAGCAACAAACTGGCGAATAAGCACGTATGCATAAACAAGTCCATACGACATCATCTGTCAACACGAAATGAAATATCTATCATCCCACTGGCTAAAATGGTCTTTCAAGTAAACCTTGGTATAAGGAGAGAGACTGACTGAGAGGTTGAAGGGAGGAGACGAGAGAACGCAACTCTGGCAGAATACTGAATGGAGAGACGGCAAGAGCAAAGCGCGGGTTAAGCGAGTCATCGCCAGACAGTGAGTGAGTGAGGTGAAGGGTTAGCGGTGCGCTGCTCCTGGGGGTGACAGGGGCGTGTGAACGAGGAGCGTGCGACGCGACGGTGTGGCTCGCTGTAGGAGGGCGAGTCAGCAGGAAGCGTGTTTGGTAACAGTGGACGGTGGACTGGACAAGCAAGGTTTCCTAAGGCGAGCTGGCTGACGACGCATCGCGTCGCTTCCTGCAAGCTAAGGACTGTGGGAAGCGGTTGGGAGAGGACGGGTCGGGCTCCCTGACACCTAACGCAGACCCACCGCTTCTCGCTTAGTGTCAGACGCGTCACCTGATTTCCTAAGGAATGTGGAACGTAGAATATCGCCAGCATTCTACGTTACGGACGGATCTGCTTAAAGCACAGCTGCAGTGCCCATATATGATTTTCTCACAAGCCTGAAGTGAAGAACTAGTTCACAGGGTACAGAAGAAAAAGAAATAATAAAAAATCTGGTGGAGACGACCTTAGCTTATGCAATGAACCAGGTATGTAACAGTTTACGTAATGTGTATCGACCCACTGGGGGTCTGGCAAGGACCCTTCGTGACCTCTGTGATTCTTTTGCGCTACCGCTCACAGGATGAGCATGGGGGGTGTGTACACAATAAACTGGCCGCCGAGGGCGGCACAGATCAGATCACTGCTCGCTGGTGCATACAACCACAGACCGACATGGCCGCGGCGGAAGACTTGTGCCAGGGATTAAGAAACCTGATATCATCCCCTTTAGCAAGACCCCCTGGGTATGATCGGCCGTCGTACCCAAAGGTCATATTGTCGTGGTGAAGGGCCTCGCCGTCGGGCTCAGGGGGTTTAACCAACACATCTGTACTGCCTCACCAAAAGCCAACAATACCATGAACAACGTCACTCATACATGCAGTATAAATGTCTTCATTAATGGATTACCTTATCAGTTAACAAAATTATCTAATAAAAAAACGAGTCCACACATTTAGTAAATCAAACAGAAACAAACAAGTTGGAGTTTTAAGAGAACTCACATAAATTATGTTTTGATACCAAACCGGAGCTCCAGTGAGCTGTACTGTCTGGGTGAAGGAGGATTCCTGTACAGCACCCCTCGCCCGGTCGTGCGAGGCTCCTGTCGCCAGGCAGTCAGTGCAGCAGACACTTAAACACGTCTCACATCACAGAATAAGTGTCGGCAGCCTTTGTCTTCCGAGCGTCGACCGTAAAGGCTTAACACTGAGAGTACACACGCACGCGACTGGACGCCCGTCGTCGACCAGTCGGAATCAGAGGGCAGATCCCTGCACCGCGTGCAATATACTTCTCTATCATGTCCAGCAATCATGGCATGTGGGAATTCCTGGAGCCACAGCACGCGGCGCGGTGGCTCGTCACGGACGCACGAGCAAATGAAATGCAGTTCTAAGGTCCACCACATGGGAAGTAATAACTTGTAAAAAAAAAGAAATGCCAAAAACACACAAATAATGGTATAACATGTAACAGCAGAGAGCGTGTGTTGGAGTACCTGCCACGGAAGCCCATTTTACACGCGTCTGCGAGACAGCTCCAACACCACGTACCGGTCCGTCTAGCTTACGTACCTGTCTGACAGGTACAATAGCTCTAGATCCGGAGAGGCCATTCTCGCGGCAAGTACCGTTACGTCTCGCTATGTGTACGTACCTTCCTCCCGGTCACGGTCGCTCTCTAAACGACCACGACTCAGTGTGTACCGCCACGATCAGCTCTGCATACTCAAACTGATCGCTTAAAACTCTAGTCCAACTGACTGACCCAAAACAGTTAGGTATACAGAGACCGGTTACCAGTCAGACCACACTCCGAGTGTAAGTAAACCGGCGCTATCACAACTCTGAACATCGTTAAGGCATCTACATCTCTGGCCGGTTACCAAACACACTAGGTTATGCTTGTTATAGCTAGGTTATGCTTGCTTACAGATCACGGAATGAAAAAATACAAACGAAATATCAAATTGTATTAAGATTTATGAAACGTCCGGTAATATTACCCGATCGTAAACCAGACCTAACCCACGATGGTTCTCAAGACGTGAAAGCTTAAGAATGAACGAGAGAGATACTGTAGCCCGCGGCATTTCACTGTCTACACCGGTCCTTTTATCACTGCAGCGACGAGGCGCCGTCCGCCCAAACTACTTTCTCGCTATGGTGCAGAGCGACTTCGAGACTCACGGGTGAGTAACCGACGAATAAAAACCGTGGACACTGCCCCCCCCCGCGAAAATAAGAGAATCAACAAAGCCAGTGACAACCGGAGGCGATGGTAGACCGCGAACGGAAGAGAAGGCACGAAAAACTTAACCATCAGGACATAAGGCATAATGAAGACGGAAGGTGAAAAGGAATACGCCAGAAACCCTCAAAAAGCAAAAGGCTTTTCGGGCGGACTTGCAACGGAGTTGAGGAGAGCCGAGCGCCTTCCGTCCTACTGAATTCTGCCGGGCAGAAGAAAATAGCGGGGTAGCCTCTGATGGAACATCGGAAATGAGGTGAGAATTGGTATCAGCCACTGACCGTATCTCCCGACCGGAGTTACGAAGTGAACCGACAGATGGCGGTAGACTCGCGAGCGAGTCGGGGAAGACCGCCCAGTCGGCAGTCGGAATTACAGGGCGGGCAACCCGCTGGTTACTGGTGACTTGTGTACTGTGAGTTCCGGCCGCAAAAGAACTTTGTGTGTGTGTGTGTGTGTGTGTGTGTGTGTGTGTAAAAGTGGAAGGTAAATATCAAATGCCTGCTGAAGATTCACTGGAAATCGAGACATCTACTCTAGCGTTACTTGTGGCTTTTAGCTAAACCTGAAGAACGGCCTGTAGAAGACACACACAGTACAATGACCACAGTATCAGACCAACTGTTCTGCCACAGGATGGATGTCCTCGTACATCCTTGGGAAATTCCGAAGGATGACATAGATACCAACGTCAATAATTCCCTCTACCACGGTGTTGCAAGACAGACGTTGATGATGCAATATAGAACTGCCGTCAATCGTCCACTGAAGACTTTTGGATGATTCATCTCCAAGTTTTGAGACGAGGCATGTAACGGGAAGACGTGTCTTTCACGTAATGCCACCAGACTCGTCCAATTATCTTCACCTTCTTGCTGCAAATTATATGGTAATGACCACGGTGGGTGACGCTTAATTCTGTTGTTATATACGGAGCGGACGGGGGGGATTAACCTAATTACGTTAATCATACATATTCTTCCCTTCCGTTGATGAAGACGCTATTAGCAATTGCATATGCTATTACTAATATATTCCTATAATCATATATAGCTAATGAGGGCGATTCGAAGAGATCTTATCAGTCGTATGGGGGTATTACCGAACAATGAGGAGCCGAACATAATCTAAACAGCATTTAGTTAATATTTTCACGTTTTTCAGCAAACTCTCGTGATAGCAACATTTTCTCTGTACCAACACACACACACACACACACACACGCACTCGAACAAGAACAAGTTGTACATGACGTCTCATTACGTCACACTGTCGACCAATACGTTGTTTACCCTTCACACAACTCCTGTGGCCACAGCTTCCAGAGGCGCACATGAGTGCAGGCCACTGAGGAGTCCACTTATTTTATAACGAAGTCTTGCAGGGAAAACTGACGTATCGATGGGTCTGCCTGTTGAAAAGGCGTCTCTGAACATCATCTTTACTTTGCCTCCACCATTGCGGAGGTAATCATTCGGGTGCTTGCAAGCGAATCTCTAATGCACAATGCGTTCAGGAGCTACCATATAATGAACGCTCGTAAGATTCGCTCGAATGAGTGAGCGGTTCATGCGTATACATAAATAACTAACACGACGAAAAATCCCCGAGTTTAGGACACGTAAGTCTTCCTTAAAGTTAAACCATATGGTGCTTGGTGCAGATAATAACGAGACATGTGATGTGCTCCGGTGGGTAAGGCAGTAATCGGACTTGGCTCATAAAAGGTTGGCTTAATCGACTTGAATTTGATCCTTAATCCGGTAAATGCCGGGTTCCTGCAGGCATTGGGTGTAAATCAGTAATCTAATGCGGTATTTACATGCGAGGTGGGGCGCCGTGCTCTCTGCGTGGGTCGGCTCGCTTGCTGCAAGACCTCCAGTCAGGATTATCCACCCTGTAAGAAGTCACGCCTTCAGATGAAAAATCCCTAAATGTCGAACATATAAAGGAAAATAAAATATTTATTTTATACATTTCGACGCTGAAATCAAGATGTATCAATAATGTTTAACGATGTATCAAAAAATAAAGGTATGTGAAGGTAAGTCAATAACAGCAAAATGAAAAATTCTCGAAACAAAATGATAAGTCATTAGTTACCTGGTAACCCTTCCCCTGCCTCGCGCGCTCACCTGGTGATGGATGCGATCATAGAGGAAAAGTTTGGCACAATTTTTTTTTATCTATTTTCAAATCTATCCATCAAACATAAAGGGAAATAACTATGATAAACATTTCTGACTACACAAAAACACTTATCGAACTCGCACAGCAGTACAGTACAGACAAATGCCTAAGGGACTTCCTTATAAGAGGATAGATATGGGAGTGTGTGACGAAGCCAGACAACAGAAGACCCGATGGCCTTTGACGAGATCGTCTGCTGGAGGATAGTAATGCCATACGGACATCCAGGCGATTCCAGTTAACGCTGATACTGATACTATCAACACGCTGGCCAAAAAAAATACTATGTCCCAGGTTAGAGACAATATCTGTGACGGTGGCGGGTTAGCTGGCCACGTATCATCATCTAGAAGAGTGACACCGCAGGTAATGGTGACGATCTTCACAGCCTAGCTCGGGCGGGGACCTGCAGACACACACATGCTACGCTGGACGTATAACCAATACGGAAGCTGTGCTTTTTTTTTTCCGGAACGAATGTCACGTGCGCACCAGTGGGATATAAGCTCGTTCGGCAACGGACCCGGGCAAGACAACACTGGGATTATGCTTAGCCTCTGAGATATGCTTTGGCCCGTCAAGGACCCGGGACAAACACCGCTGGAAATATGCTTGGCCGGCAAAAGGCCCCGGAGAGACACAGCAGACGACACCAGTGGGATACGCTTGGCCGGTAAGGAGTCCCCTGGAACGACTGTCAGTCATCCATCCCTCACACTGGACCAACACCCAAGAACAGCAACCTGGATACTCTCCTCCCATCCCTCATCGCACAGCGTGATGTGAGGATACAATAAGGAGAATCCGTCCAGCTCCCCGGTCGATGTTATTTGTCTCGTATGATAAGAGGCAAACTTTCACACTCGACAGCTCAGAGCAGGCAAATCCAGCCCGTTGTCGCAGTGGAGAAAATGTTACCGGGATCCGATGCGTTCCCCGCCACTTCTGGTCCAGACCCACAGTCCCACGCCACCAACCAGCAAACTCGACGCCGCCATATCGTGCACTTGCTATTCTTCCGTCGGCGGACGCCATCCCATCAGTCCGCGAGTCCAATCGCCGCAGCAAAAGTTGCGGGACTCCAGGTGAGAGGATCACAAGTTTGGCAACGTATTGGATGGTGAAGCGCCCTACCCCCAGGTCTGGCGCCTCGCTCTGTCGGGACTTGCGACATTCTAGTCTCCCCTGTCACACGGAACATTCTCCTACCCACGGAACATCCTCCTGCCCGCACGGAACGTCCTCCTACCCACACGGAACAGTCTCCTAGTCTCAGGGAACAGCGTCCCAGTCACACGGAATGTGTCGTAACCAAAATAGAATAACGCGACGAACAGTTTCTGCTCCGGACCTTCGGTCGAGAAACTGGACAACCCCGGCGGAACCTCACCTCAGTCAGGAGGTCTTATAAAAAAAAACAAACTGACGTATTTTTCTAATGACACAGAGAGACCGTCCTTACACAGACACACACATACACGCACACACGCACGTGAGATTGGTGACATTACACGTGGGTGACTCACGATATATATCAGTCGTAAAATCCCGGTTTCGTGCGGGCCCGAAGGCGTCGCACGAGACGTGAAACTACGCTCGCAAGCGAGTGGACCTGGGTTTGCCCCTGAGGGGAGAGAGAGAGAGAGAGATCCAGTCAACCAAAGATGGGGAGAGGCTTCAATAACCTTAAACAACACCATCAAAGGAGGTCGTGCTGGGGAGGGAACGCACGCGACACCCAGTCAACTACCACCACAACTTTACCAACCCCCACAACCCTGAAGGTCCGAGTGCTTGGTTGTACCTACCCACCTGTACACGCGCTTCTCATACCCTCGGTACCGCTCAAGGATGCTCGTCTGTGAGGTGAACATCTTTGCTCTCTGTACCCGACGGTGTTACTCCATTCTGTGCTCTCTACGTCTGATGACCGAACACAGTTTTCAGAATGGAATCCTTAACTCTTCCCTCCCTCCCTCCCTCCCTTTCCCGCCCAGTGACTCGTGACTCTGCAACACTGGGGCGTCTTTATCTGTCGTACTTTACTTTTTTTCTTTCTTCTGGCCGCCATATATCCGTGTGTGTGTGTGTGTGTTGTGTGTGTGGCCGGTCGTTATCTGTGGACGGGCGCCCGTCATGCAAGGGCCACGTGACGTTTTTCTTCGCTGGAGGGCACAGACCGTGAGTAATGATGCGGAAAGTGGTGTAGGTATACCAAGAGTGACCCAGTGTTGTGGGTCTGAGTCTGCCCTTTAGTGTGGCGGGATCTACTGACGAACTGCTTGGGTCTGTTAGCGAACGACTGTTATGACAGAGAGGCCTGTGTATGTTAGGGTAGTGAGAGAGTCGAGCACACGCAAACATAACTACAAAAACCAACGCTGGCGAGTGGATACAGCAGTGTGTGTGTGTGTGTGTGTGTGCTTCCTTCATACATCATGAATGTTCAAAATCAATGAAGAGCATGCGGTAGTTAATGGGAATGTGAGAGAGAGAGACACACACACACTTACACACACACTGTCTCTCGGTGGTGGGGTGTCATACACACCCCTCCAGAGTGTGGTAGCAGCAAACACACCGTCTAAGCACTGGGGTGTCATGCACACACCTCCAGAGTGAGGAAGCAGCAGACACAGTCTGGGTGAAACGGTATCGAGCAAGACGGACGCTTGGCGCACAAGTCACCAGGGCTGGTTTGGTGAGCCATACTCGAAGCTCTGGACCACACAGTGCGGTGCGAGGCGATGATAACCCGAGCTACACTAGGCATACAAATTGCCGCAGAGGTCCGTCTCCGATATTTAGGGAATGATTTCATGTTCTACTCGGGGGGTGTGTGGTGTGAAGCCAAAGGTCAGGCGTCCGCAGAACGGTGCTCTGAGAGCGGCACAGGCCAGATAACGTGGGGACGTGGGGCACACGCCCGGAATCTCTAATGAACCCACTCAAGATGTTAGTAATATTAACATGAAATTTCTTTTAAGTCTCCGTGATTAAACGTACCCATAAATTCTAGTAATCTCTCTCTCTCTCTCTCTCTGAAACATTTGCCTGTGTGTTGAAGTTTTCATGCGTATGCAAATAGGTGTGTGTGTGTGTGTGTGTGTGTGTGTGTGCTGAAGGAAGGGCTTGACTTCTCACTGTCGTAACGGTTCCAGAGTGTGCTTTGCCGCTAATGAGTCTGTGAGTGCGTGTGTGTGTAAGTGTCTGTGTGTGTGTGTGTGTGTGTGTCAACACAACTATAGTCACTCCACGACGAAGCAAGAGCGTTCCCAAGGATCTCTTTGAGATACCTGAACTAGTGTGTCAGTTCATCTACTGTCTCGTGTCGTAACGTCTGTATTCCATCACCTGAGCATCCTCATTTAACACCTTAGCACCCCTCGAGCCATCGTTAACGCTTCTCACTCCCTCACTCACATCTGGCCACGGTGTGCCCTATACTCCTCGTTCCCTTTGAAATATACTATCATAAGGTCTTCCTTTACCAACCTCTAAACTGCGATATATCCTACAGGAACATAGTGGCTTTCAGATATGCTCCTTTGTGACCACGTTCACCCCCACACACACGCGTATCTTTCTCACGAGGTCTAGGACCGTGAAGCCGAGGGCAAAAGGAGATATACGCGAGCGAGCGAACGAGACCAGAGACCCAGGATAAGACAGAGAGAGAGAGAGAGAGAGAGAGAGAGAGAGAGAGAGAGAGAGAGAGAGAGAGAGAG
>JAYMFT010055071.1:0-15112 GCA_038088735.1 Panulirus argus | reverse complement strand
TCTCTCTCTCTCTCTCTCTCTCTCTCTCTCTCTCTCTCTCTCTCTCTCTCTCTCTCTCTCTCTCTCTCTCACGTGTGAAGATGTGTGGATATTGTTTTTTTTTACTTTTATTCTTCTGCCATCGGCATGCTGGCTGTAGATATTTGGTCTGAGAATTCGAGACTCCAGCAACAATTCTTCAAATGTTAGTCGACGAACTTCCTGTTCTAAGTTCCTGATTTGAGTCATAGTGTCTTGGGATTTCATACTCGAAGGTCTCCCAGGTCGAGAGCTATTCCAATATTTTTATTTCAGATTTGCAACTACATACCACATGACAGTTGTCAATTGTCGACAGGTGTTTGGAAAATTTACGCATTGTAATTTTTTGTGGCATCCTAACACCCCTTCGCCAGAAGCATTCATTTAGTTCCGATCTACTGAACACCTTTACCATGGCCATGCAAGCTGGTAAGGGCATTTCATTCTCATACCTGAAAAGTTTTGGTGAACTGATCGGTAATCTGTATCATGATATGCCAGGTACGGACGCTACACATGATCGGAGGTACAGAGTAACATGTGGAAAACGTGAGAAATGTAATTGTGGTTCACTTGCGGTTGATCCGATGGAATTATGAAGGAGGAATTGCTAAAGACTGGAAATATTAGGAAATTCGTCGACACTGTGATCGCTGGATTGCACAGGGCGGATTCCTGTGCCACATGACTATTGCTTGTGCTGGTGGTCCGGTAAATTATAGAAATGAAGAAAGTATATTTGATATGAGGTCTACTCCAGATGAAAACTGATCTAGAAATAATAGTGATTTAAGTCCATGCAGACTGATTCAGATTTCAGATTTCAAAAGTTTATTCTCAAGGCATGAGGAACCTTATCCACGCCACGGTGGGGTGACCGCATTACAGTAATACCAGTTGTAAATGGTTGTGCAGGTTGTATTTAGCCTCATGAGAGTCATACAGACACAATCGATGGTGTGTAACGAATATCACGATGTGTCATGAGGGGATCTGATTAACATATCCATGAAAATGGCTTCATAAGAATTAGTAATAGAATCAGAATATAAAAAGTCAGAAGGCGAAAGGATATTCTTTAATAACATTATATATGTAGTTACTGCGAAAGACATGAGAGGATAGAGAATTCCAAAGCTTCGAGGCGTAAGGAAAGAAACAGAATTCAAAACGGCCCACCCGGGCAGCCCTTGAGTGCATCACGGTCATCAGCGCTACCCGCTATACCACGGAGACTCTTGGTTTAGTAGTTCTTAGGGAATTATTGACCATGATATCTCCTCTAGCAAAGTTTACTTGTATGTTACTCGGTACTACATCAGAAAAGTCTAGTAGCTTGAACATTATCCTGAGCCAATATTTCAGGCTTTTTGTATAATTGTTTGCCTAAGAAATCAGCAATCTAAGCTCCGCGTTCACCTGGTAGCATGTTTCTTGGGAACTGTAACTTGTACCAATCAGAACAGAGGGTTTAGGGGCTCCCGTCTGTGCCATCAGCACCGACTCCCGAACTTCCTCTTCCGTGACATTTTAACTTTCATCGGTTTTATAGAATATTCCGACCCGTCACCAGGATCATCCAGTTCAGGAGTAGACCGACCTCTTTTGAAGGAGAGACCCGTAGTAGCAATGTTATGGAGGGACGACCCGCCAGGAACGCCACGTTGGGTGCCGCGTTGCCATAGTGATTCTGCTAACATGTCCAGCTTGCCTGTAGGCAGAGCAGCTGTTAATACCCAGTCACCACTTCCTCTGTAGCTCTGTACCGTGTATGATAGGCAGGTATGATCACTCATAAATCACTGGCAACAACAATTATAACGAGAAAGCATTATAACACATCCGCTGCCTGAGCACTCGAGAATCTCGCGATGAAAACAGATCGCTGTATATCCACCCGACAGAGTTGGAGAGGATGCTGACGCTCCAAGGCAAATTAAGGCCGTCCGCGTCAGACAAACGGTTTGGTGGGTACCGTGACCCGGTACTTCTGAACACTACACCGTCACACACAACTTATTAATGTTGAAGTATGTCAGTTCGTCCTTATCACTTAATTTGTTAAGAGAAAAATATAAATCACAAAGGTATTTATGTGTAGTGAAGCATTGCAGAAAATAATGGAGTGTTGTACTGGAGAGAAATGGGAAGGTTCAAACACCTTTTGTAATAGACTAAGCCGTTCATTGGTTCGGCCTTCCCTCAGTAAGCAGACCGACTAGGCCTCATTACCCTTCTTCATCCCACTAGAAACTACAAGAACAGTTCATAGAAGATATGGGAAGGTTACGTGTACGTCAGCTTTAACAGAAATGAGATAACGTATCTTTTGGGCAAATGTTATAATAAAAGAAACTGGTAAGCAAAATAGGAAATCCATCTCACTGCCCGTTTCTTTGAAATATAAGATCTGGAACCCAGCTTCAACTGCACTGGCTGATCGCAGAACCAACAGTGCACTTTGGTTGCCCGATCGAGTTATGGGGGTTAATACGTGATACCAAAGATAGCCCTCAGCCACATAGATCGACAACGATTATTCATCTTGAAGGCAAGATGTGACGTAAGCAGTTGACATTATAGAATTAGTCTGGCATCTGCAAGGTCAACAGGCTGACGACGTATGGCAGACCAACAAGCAAGCTGGAGAGGTTCCTGACCAAGAACTCAGCTGGAGAGGAGCCTGGCAATGTTAAGGCAGGCCACTAGGCTAACTGGAAAGGTTCCTGACAACATGAAGCAAACCAGTAGGCTAGCTGGAGAGGTTTCTGACGACGCATGACAGGCCAACAAGGTAGTTGGAGAGGTTCCTGACGATATAAGGCACGCGAACAAGCTAGCTGGAGAGGCTCCCGACGACGGATGGCGAGCTACGACACGAGGAGCCGGATAGGACTGGACTGGATCATTGACTAGGGCCAGACAAACATGACCGGAGCTTTGTATACATGCAGAGAATGTCTGTATATAATCCATTGATGGTGGCACAGTCGGCTGCGCGCTCATCTCCACAACTTTGGCAGACGGTTCACATACAGCTCTGGCAGATGGAATACATCCATTCTGGCAGACAGAATGTAGCAAACAGTGCAAAATGGAGAGGGAGGAAATTAAACAACCAGAGATAAAACGGATTGAAATATACGTTTATGAACGGTAAATGAAACCCAGCTTGGCACCAGCAGAACGGGAGGAAGGACTCTGTACGTATAAAGATTAACTCTGGCACTCGGTAAACAGACTGTATACATCGGAGGTTATTAACCGGAAAGACGAGATAGAATTGAACGTAGGAAATGAGAATATGATAAGGAGAGCAATGTGAGGCTTGGATTTACCGTCTGGTAACGGACTGGTAACAGCGGACCTTTTTAAAGTAAGCGCGGGGATGCCTTAGGGACAATCTCATCTGGATGATTCCGCAACAATATCTAGGGGTCTGGAAAATAATCCCCAATGCCTAAGCAGAATCTCGAAGTGAACCACAGTTCGCGGAAGAACCAGGCGAGAAGGTGTACTGCATTGTTTTCTGGCGAGGATAATAACAAGTGAATGTCGGTGCTAGGTGGGGGAGGACGTTGATGAGATGGGGGAGGGGGAGGGGAGTGGAAGAAGTTATGACGCGATGACGGTCCATTCGAAAGCGAGTGCAGTGATGCCAGGCACGGGACCCAGGTCCACCAATCTTCCGTTTATGCATAATGCATAAAGTGCACGGGCGAGGCCGTCGCTATATGACCCTTGATATAGACTGGTGGGGCTTGGGAAACTCGCTCTCTCTCCACCATCATCCTCCACTCGTCCTCCTGAAAATTGTTGGAGAAATGTGACGCAGTTTTGCTTCCTGACGTTCAAATTTTCGGTTCACTTTATTTTTCTCTCTTCTTTACGATTCCTCTTTATGGATCTCAGTTTCAGATTAAATGATTTATATATTTTCTTTTCCTGATCAGGCACGTGGACATCTCATAATTACAGAAGAAAAAGAGTAGATTTGGTGAGAGATTGGATTTGTTGCCTTGGGACGAGTCACTTAGGCACCGATCGACTGCTTTTAAATATTTCATCCGTGCCGAGCTGGAGAAATCCAACAGGTTGTGGGGAATGTTTCTGAAATTGCGGGACGGAAATTCGATCATAGTTCACGTGGGCGAGTCCACCGGACCCGATCGTTACCGAGCCAGCCGGGTGAGTAGTGAGGCAAATGTCACCTCACGCATTGTGGGTGAGAGGGATCCTTTCTCCTTAACCATAATCCCAAAGTTGGAAATGGTAAATGCATACGAGCCGGAAAACGACCGAGACTTTGAAGAAAACGGGGGAAAATAAGGACAGACAGACAGACAGGAGACTCACACGATCTGGCTGAAATTGGATTTCCAAAATATTTGCATAACCCCGACTGAACAAACTGTATTTACTCCACGTGTTAAGAAGATACTGTATGATTAAACGAGACTTTTCTGCGCGGGATTGATAACTTCCTCGGCCAAGGATTCAGTAATGTAGTGTTTCTAACCTCCCCTGCCAGGGATTCAGTAATGCAATGTTGAGCGTATTTCTGTGAACTGAAGATGACAAATTCAATTGCAGTCTGTGCTAGGAGCCAATGTGTGTGCGTATGTGCTTGTGTGTGTGTGTGTGTGTGGAGAGCGACTCGCGACCTGTGCTTCTCCTCACCGTTGCAGCTGACCTGGTCGCCCCCTGACGCCTTCTGTCAACTATAGACTTTTTCGGTTCATAATCATGCTGATCCAAGTATAGCTCTCCATAGCAAAGCCTGGAACTCGTGGAATGACGTTCGGTATTAAGAGAAATGGAATATGGATCTTTCTATGAAGAGACAGAACCACTGACAGCTTTGCTTCTCCATCAGGAGCTTATGTATCCGGCATACCTGGCTTTGTTTCCACACCGGCGGGAGTCCTTCGAAAACCAGATATTTCGCTGAACATTTTCTTCTCTTTATATCGAGCAATCGTAACTCAAGGAATCGGAGGAGAAAAGTCATTCATATTATAAAAATCTGTTGTTAAGATTTGCCAGACCTGTGCCTGACAGCGAGCACTTATCTGACGACGGACCTTCCGCTGAGTGTAAGACCTGTGTGTGTGTGTGTATTTTTCGTATTGTATGTTACTGAGGACGGCCGGTTGGAAGCAGCCGTTGTGTGGGGGTTCAGGTGAGACGAGACGGCTAACAGCGTGCACTCCTTCAGGGTGTTGACACAGGCAAACATACATTCTCCAGAGCTCCTCCCTCGTTTATCAGGCAGACGACAGCTGTGTCAACCGGTTCCTGGAGCCTGAGGAGTCGCGTTTGGGACAGGGTTAACAGCCAGGTTGGTCACGGAACATCGGGTGATTGACACACACACACACACACACACACACACACCGTCGCGCAGTGATAAGTGGTCTGACCAACCCAGTTCGAGTCACGGACAGGGCAGTCTGTTCACAGCAAACCCAGCTGTTCATCCTCCTCTTTGGTGTTGCTCGTTAAGTTGGAACCTGACGTGAGCTGGTGTTTGTCTTTGTAGACATAGGATTAAGACGTGCCATATGTGCAACGACAAGAGACAGGATAACACGGGAGTAAGACTCTTTCTCCGTAACACACACACACTAAAACTGGGAGTCTTGTTTAAATATCTAAATTTTCTTCCGAACAGATGCTCCGTTCATACATACTGATCCGTCCTTGTATGGATAACTGCTTTCAATTCTGTGGTGGTTCTAGCTCTGCATCCTCAGTTGACAGAATCGAGTCGAAATCGGTATGACATATCAACTTCCCAGGCTAACCTCACAACTTAACCCACTTACCCTAAGCTGCAATGTTGGTCCATTTTCCCTTTTCTGTTGGTATTACTTCCTTTTTTTGCACCCGAGAACTGGCTGTGCAGTACTTAGCAATCTTCTGCGTCACATGATTACTGTGTGGCCGTTGGCAACTCAGGGTTGGGCCGTTTTGATAACTGTTTCTTTTTCTTCGAAGATTTGGAAATTTCTATCCTTTCTTGTCTTTCCCAGTAAGTATGACGTGGCACTTATTAAAAGAGAAGTTTTTCACTTCCTCGAATATTTACAAATAATTTTCTTCATCTCTTCTTTCTCCCTATCATTAAACCCTCTTCATACATAAGTTCCAGCCTTAATGTAGATTTTGTTCGTGACTTGAGCCTACATCACAAAAAAGCATAACCCAGAAAGTTTAGTCCTGGCCTTCAGGGCGGGACGATCATGCCTTTCCCACTTCCTCGATCCCTACGATAAACCTGAAAAAACACCAAAGATTAAACTCTGCAAAAGCCGGTGACTTGTGTTACCATGGTGCCGTAATGTAGCACATCATCATTCGCAGAATGGGAATAACTGGAGAAGTGGGAAAATGGATTTATCGCCTCATCACACACGGAGTACGGTATGCAAGCCAGACGTTAACTGTTGACTCTACGGTCAGCAGGTGTGTTTCTTCAAGGACCTTTGCTCGTTTCTTAGTCATTTCACTATTTCAGATATGACGTATATTCAAACAAACTACAGCTCTTTGTATCATACACTGGGATGATATAATCGTGGGATAATATAATCGGGCGTGAGCTCTTCCAGTAGCCCGCTGTAAAGAACAGTCCCTTTAAAGGGGACTTGTCTCAGTAGCTTTATCAAAGTGAGGGAATGAATAAGGTTGGTTTTGACCGATAGAGAGATGAGACAAGGTGCTTCCCAGCCCCTGCTCACTTGCCAAAAATCAGAGCTATTAAGAAAGACTGAGATCGCTCACTCAGTTGGCACGACAGACAAGAAGATTCTAAAGGTTATCCCCGGAGAAAAGGAAAAAAGAATGATGTCATCGTATCTTCCAACTTGTGGAAAGAGGCGACTAAAAGGGGCGGAAGCTGGGATCTAGATACTCTCCCCTTCTTGTATTTCATTTCTGTAAGATAGGAGTGCACCCGGAAAGCTCAGACTGTTTCTTGCTCCTTGTCGAACCTCACTGTCCGAGAGTGTTACCTCAATGCCTGAATGTGTTACCTCACAACCTGATGAATGTTACCTCACTTTCTGCGAGTAATACGTCACTGCGTGCAGATATTAAGGTTCTATGTGCAACTTAACGAAGATGTATAAGAAATCGTTATATTCGTAGTGCATATGCATTCATGGAAGTATGTACATTGCCTGCAGTATCTTGTCCATGCCGTTGCATTTACCTGGGAAATATATTTAATGACCATCCAGGTTTCTGGGGATAGGTGAACCTACAGGCCACGGCCGTAAACGGTTTTGACTCATATATGGCTGCAGAGTTGCTCGTACCAAGACAGTGCTCTGAAGTTAGATACGAAGCACCAAGAGCGACATGAGGTCGAACGTGACTGTTTCCTAGGCACAAAGGTATGAACAAGGGAATGACTTGTTCGCTGTGGTACGAACATGAACCTACAGCTTCGTAACAAACGTCACAACGCTCTCCCATGTAAACTAAGAGGATTTTTGGTGTTTCTGCGAGGAGAGAAAATTTATACTTCTGTTCCCTTGGGAACTGTATTTGAACATCAGTGTTTCTCATTCGATATTAGATACGAGGATGCAAACACAGAGCAAATATTTTGGGTGCTTCCAGGAAAAGAGAAGAAAAATTTTCGTCCCTTGGGAATTGTATTTGGACCTCGGCTGCTTCTCTCACTCGATATAGATACAAGGATGCAAATTGCGCTCCAGGACTTTACATATTCGTTTACGGTTGTTCCCAGAATCGGAAGGGGAAAAAACTACCATTAGCAGAGAAAATCTTGAGACTAGAAACTGACGTTATTCAAGTCATCCAGCGGATCACTGTTGATAACATGCTGTGTAAGAGAAATGAATTTTAGTTTTTACTTCGCTTCAGGGACGCAAAGGTATATGGAAATCAGGGATGTGTCACGCAAGATAGGTATAGAATATCCCTGATTGTTTGTCATGCAGACCTAAACCTTAATCGAGCACAAGAGAGCAGAGGTGTTGTCCGAGCACATATGGTTGGCATGATTTTACGGACTTTCAGAAGAAAAGAAATGCACGCACTGATGTTGCTTTTCAAAACACAAACACTCTTGAGACCAGAATGCTGTTCTGTCCTAACGTCACTCTTCGAAGCGAATTAGAAAGTGCACAGAAAACATTCACAGTTCACAATCTTAAGATATACAAGAATAACAGCTTCTGGAAAGACAGAAATCGTTGAGACTTTTTGTGGAGAGAGAGAGAGAGAGAGAGAGAGAGAGGGGGGGGGGGGGATTAGGTATGGAAAATTCAAGAAGGAACGGTCACCATTTTCTACCCAGTGATTTTCTTCTGACGGTAGACTTTTGTGAAATACTATGTCAAAAGGTGCCATAAGTACGACAAATGGTTGCTGTAAATCTCCAGCACCCCATATTTTTTTCAATGCCCTAGCTACAAATATCAGAAATATTGTGGAACACCATCTGAAGAAACTGAGGAGTTTTTGTGAAAAAAATGTATTTTTATTCTCCCAATATCAGGTCTCCGGTCACGGCCAAAAATCCTCTTTGAGACCAGGCCTTGAATGATTAGAAAAATAATTAAGAAAATAGAAAGGTAGAGAGAGAAAAGGAAACGTGATATTAAGAAATTGGGAGGAAGAGGGAAAACCTGCCTTTTGAGAGAGTAAAGATTTCCAAAGCTTAGCGTTGTAAGGAAAGAAACAGACGACAGAACCGTTCCTCCTTGACTCTGAAATATTTAGAGTTGATCTGATGAGACAAGTTATGGTGGATGCGTGGACCTGCATGTCGTGGCCTTAAATAGCCTAATTGTTCTTAAAAGTAGAACAACTAGGTTCCAGACTTGGCTGTAGAGTCGAATCTTCTACATCGACGTGTTTGAATATATATATATATATATATATATATATATATATATATATATATATATATATATGAAATGTGTGTGTGTACAACATTAACTTTTTTCAATTTTCCACACCTCACGTTTCGCTTCGCCAGTTTATTCGAGAGATACATTATATGCTTCGGACACACCCACGTTGCCGATTTCCCGTCAAATCTCTTACAAATGATGCAGAAAGTAAGAACAAACAAAATAATGGTTCACAACTTGTGTTTAAATGAGGTTAGTAAGAAGACGGTTCACGTCGCCCTTAACTAAAGGTGGTGCGAGGCGGGCAGCGCCAGTAACCAAGCTAGACAGAGAGGCAAACGGAGAGTGCCAATGACTTGACCATACTGTGAGGCAGGTGGGCAGTGCCAGTAACCCGAACAGACAGTGAGCAGGAGGGTAGTGCCTATAACCCATCCAGACGGTGATTTAAGCTGGTAGTGCCAGTGACCTGGCCAGGAGAGTGAGTCAGTCGGGCAGAGCCAATTACCTGACCTGACAGCGGATGGTGCCAGGTCAAGAAGGGTTACGCCCCCTCCACCCAACCCGACCACAGACGAGAGGCAGTCCTTGATATGTATAGGATATACACAGTATGAGAATGGTCATGCCAGGCCAAATTAAACGATTTTGTAATAAGAGCACGATTGTGTTGCAATGAGTATTGAAATTGGAGGCCTAGAATACACACCTTCTCTAATTGACCCGGAGACTTGGTTGATGTCTGAAATCCTCATTTGCTTCCTTTAGCAACACTGGTGTTTGAAGAGGCCAGCCGGAAATATTTGACGTGAAAGGGATTCGTATTGGACACTTTATGAGACGAAAATTCAGAAGAAAAAAGAGCTCTAAATAAAAAGTTGTGGAACTCCGGGGAAGCTTGCCGAGTGCTCTGGGACGTCAGTCGGGACGTTGATGGAGAAAACGTCGGCAGTAAAAACGATGATTGGGAAAACGTCCGGACTAAAAACGCTGAACGGGGAAAGTCGACTTGGAACTTCCTCGGGAAAATTGGCAAGAAAGCCTCGATGAGGGGGAGGCAAACCTGGCCGGAGCCGACAGAATGGGAAACCCTCAGCTGGCCAGCCTCCCGGGAGGAGGAAGAGGAGGAATACCCCGCACCTCCTGCCATGTAAAGCGAAGGTAGACGAGTCCCGGGATATCCTCCTGTTTACACGGCCGAGGAAAGAAATAAAAGGAAAAGAGGAAAAACCCTGAAGTTGAAACTTAAACAAACGTAAAACAACGTATCGTAATGGGAATTGCAGAAGCGGGCAAGTTGTAGGATGTGTCCTGCTTGAGCAGAAGGTAGGGAAGAAACTGACTCTTAGTATTATCTGTACAGTGGAGAAAACATTTCAGATCCTTTCTTGTGTATGAGAGGAAAACGTTTCAAATCCCTTTATCTGTGCATGACAGGAAAACGTTTCAGATCCCTTTGACTGTGCCTGGGAGGAACACGTTTCAGATCCCTTTCCCCAGACGGGAGAATTCTAGCACCTTTATATGAGAAATGATATTACAAGAGCATGATGATGGTAGAATGATGCTCAGAAGGGAGTCGCCTTCTACCCCATCTTAAAGCCCCGAACGGTACAATCCTCGACTTACTCGTGGTGCCCCTTCGAGAAGCTACCTCCAATCTACTGATATAATTAAGTTGTATATTGTGATACAGGAAAAAAAAGGACGATGGACAGTAATATTGATGACTGACATTCAGGAAAAAAAGGACGATGGACAGTAATATTGATGACTGACATTAGGATGTTTTAAGCCTAAGGCAGATGAATAGATGACATTTAATTGCTAGTTATAAACAGAACTGCCTCGAATGGGCCAGTAGGCACCGGACATCGGCTGCACCGTTACCCTTGTGCCTTCACATGTGGAAGAGGAACTAAGCTTGAAAGTTGAAGCTTTGGCTGAAAACCGCGCCAATGTCCTCTCCTCAGCTCCGGGAAGATAGAATATGTGTCTAAAGTAGCACGTCGAGTTAGTAACGTATTCTGCTGAGTTCATTTCTGTGTGGATGTTGATGCTGACGATGACGAGACGGAGGTGCTCGTCGGTGAGGATATCTAACGCTATTGTGAAGTGCACTTCAGTCCTCGTGAGCTGCTGATTGATTAAAGACGAGGCCGTAACACAGCCGGAGCAGGCGTTGTGGGATATCACCGGATTTTATTTTCTTTTATTTTTAGCCAATACAACCTTTTTCTTCCCAACCTTTTTGTTCCTCTGTACCCCTTAGGCATTCTGGCAGGTTCCCATGTACCCCTAGAAATTAAAGATAAAAAATTGAGAAAATTATATTGATTATATATTACTTTATTATAAAGTCTGTAAGAGACTATATAAGGATTTTATTCTATTAATAGCATCGATAAATTGAAATTAGTGAATTTTTAAAGTATCTTGATCTGTTCCATACATTTGTTATATACACTCATCATGACTAATGAGTAAAAGTACACAAAATTTGTCCAAACAGTTTACTAAAAAACTTAATACTAATACTGTTTTATAACGAGGATGTTCTGTATTGCTTATGCTCTACATTGCTCGTGTTGTACACTGTACAGCAGTGTACACCATGGTTATACTCTCAGACCCCTATGTATGTACCCCCTGAGAAGTGCAAATGTACTCTTGAGGGTACATGTACCCCAGGTTGGGAACCCCTGCTCTATAACATCCTTGCCAGCTACCATCAGAAACAGGATTGGATGCACAGTAGAGAAGGTTAAGAGTGCACTGGACAAACACCTACGAAAGTGTATCACACGAGCAAGGCTGTGGGGGTTACGTATGCTCGAGGGCTGCGGTCTGCAGGAGCTTGGTCGACGAACGACCCATTCCAACAGTCTGGGCCCAGCCCGGGCTGTTGGGGTGAAGACCCCCTAAAGACTGCAGCAGGCATGCACCAGACATATTCTGAAGTTCTTAAGAAAAAAGATAAGAGAACGAGCATAAAGCTGGTAGATAATAAACGTCTTCAGAAGGCACGCCAGCCTTATCCCATAAAGCTAAAGTTTGTGTACGTTTTTTCAAAAACAATTTCTGGAAAGTGAAAGATGCATGTCCATAAGATAGATATATGCAAACCGTGTTTCGATTTTCAAAGTCCAAGGGTCCGAATTGAGGGTAGGGAACAGGTCGTGGGTGAGGCAAGGATAAGCTTTCGATTCTCATTTTGTATTTGTGTTGCTAATAAATTCTTAAGAACTTCGCATGTATAAAGTGTATAGGTGGATCAAATGCTTCTGTCTCCCCTTGAAAGTGCAGGGTATCAATGGATCCAGTGAGATGTGTCGGCATTATTTAATTGAGACACTTTATGTAAAGTAGACGTTTAATTTATGCAAGAGCATATATTACAACGCAGGAGTAATCAAAGGACTTGTGTCGCTATATAAACTTTTGCTGTGGGATGCCACGTCCTCCTCCAGCCAGACACTGAAGGGTCAAGAAATTGGCAAGAGAAAACGAGAATATCACATGCTGGAAATGATTTACATGCTCATTTGCATACGACTCTGATGAATAATGATGAAGTGTCTTAGGAAACAAGAGAGTTGCCTAATGGAGTGTCGAACTCTTTGAGAATTCTTCGTTTCAAGATCCGCTGGAAGACTTCAAATATTGAAACAGCGTCAAGTTTGAACGTTGTACCGTTTCTTTACATACATATCAGTGACTTCTAAGTAGATGTTTGATCTGTCAAACAACGCACGTTAAAAGCATACGCCTTCGCACGGAACACTCGTACGGGGTCCCTAGACCTGGCACAATATTAGAACTGAAAAAAGATATATAGTAAGTTTTTTCTAGTAAAGTTTATCACATTCAGAAAACCTTCCACGTGGCTTGTAAGATGTGAGTAAAACTCGCTCTCTTATCGCTGTTGTAGGAGCCAGGCGCCTGACTCGAGTATATTCAGAACAGGAAAATTAAATTTTTGGCGGACTGCTCGTATGGATATTATTATTATTTTTATTATTATTATTATTATTATTATTATTATTATTATATCCATTAAAAGCTTTTTTTTCAGAATTTCCTTAAAGAAAAATGTGGAAATATGAAGGTTTCCTGTTGATCGGCTCTCTGGATATGAAGCGGGTACGAGGGGGCCCGTGGGTGAGGGTGTAAATTTCCGTAATTCGAGGAGAGTGGTCTTTGGTGTAGCCCACGTCCGCACTTACTAGCCAGATTGCCGAAATTGCGAGTGTGTGTGTGTGTGTGTGTGTGTGTTGGGGATGGTTGTGTAGTACTTGTGTATGTGAGGGGAGAGGTTTGTGTGTCTTAGTCAGTTTTACTCACATTTGTATAGAATGATCAATCAGATAAAAATGACACCTTGATCTGTTATCCATCGGAATGTAAGCAGTGTTGATTGGGTTAGTCCTTCGAGGCACTTAGGATTATGCTGCACTCAAGACCCCTTTCATAAGTGTGTGTGTGTGTGTGTGTGTGTGTGTACGGGCCTGTGGTTGCTCTGTGTGCCTGTTTATTGCGTATTCTGTAGCTCCCTAGTGGGGGAAATTTGATGATACAAGAATAAGATGCACAGTTGCTTGGTGCCGTCGAGCAAATCTTGATTAAGAGTAGCAAGTGGAGTTCAAAAGGGAAAGACAGATAAATGAAGAACTGATGGCCCGCGACGGAAGTTACCTGCTGGAGGAGGGTAGCATTACATCAAGGTCAGTAAAGTAGAAGGCAATCTATCGACTTACCCCAGCAGTACATGGATACTAGCTCAGGTCATGTTGAGCCCAAGGGAGACAGAGTTGATCTGACGAGCCTAATGTTTTGTTACAGGTAGTGAAGGTAAGAGAATCATGATTATAAGAACGCATACGAGTACATACTAAAGCGCTATGATCAGAGTCGAGGATGTGCTGCAATGCTTAGATGGATCGAGATGTGTGAATATGCCGAACTGCATTTAGACGACGTGGCGTATAGATGGTTTCTCGTGTGTTGAGGTTAACCGTGTGTTGGATGCGAAAGAAAGTACTCCACCGTAATGGGATTAGACTGCAGCCCCATGATTAAGGGAGGAGAATGGGAACGTGCCAGATAAAAGAGGGTAGTATGGCTATCGTACTTCTTTAGATGAAAACACAGAGAGTGCATGTAATAGGTGCCACGGGCAGAATATTGGAAGAATGGACCTTTCCATTCATTTGGCGTAAACTGTACGTGAAAGTAACAAGATGCAGTCACCATATAGAAAATAAAAGTCTTGATTTTGGGTTTAAAAGTTGTAGTCTCCTGTCGCAGAATGGGTCTTAGATCGTCGTCGTCGAGTCTACATCAAGTCTTTGGTTCGCAGATTTAAGTGGGGCCGAATAAACATGGGTGTATAGCAGCCTTCTCACGCAAGCACCCGTATGGATACTGATCTTGAGGGTAGCATTTAAATAAATTGAGTAATTAGAAGTTTCATGACGTTTTCCTTGCTCTTATATAAGGCATTCCGGGCCGCCCATCATGTATTCGAGGTCCACATGCTGCCCGCGGGCCGCTGTTTGTGCATCCATGGCGTAGACTACATTGGAGAAAAGGCTTATCTGTAATCTGCTCTCGAAATTCCTTAATGGACACAGAGAAATTGTTAGATTTGGGAAATAATGGCACAGAGTGAAGTGAAGTTCCGTTCAAGGCCTGTGTGTTTTCAGTATTCTGCAGACAAATATTGTATGAGAGAAATCGTTCTGAAGTCTCCTTACTGCGCCCACAGACTTGAGGAGGAGGAAACTTACGCAGAAATCACTGTCAGTAGAGTAAAAGATATAATCCCGGATGGCACCTTTTTCTTTCTTTTCGCCCAATAACAGGTTGCCGCTAAACACATCTGGCCATCCCAAATGCGCGTGTATTGTTGGCTCCAGATCTGCAGCAGCAGCAGCAGCAGCTTGTAAACAAAGGGTCGGGAAGGAGGTCCTTCAGTGGCTCAGCTGCGAGGCTTGGAGACGACTCTGCCAAGTCCTTTTTTTTTTTCTTTTATTTTTCTTTTCTGTTTCCGGTCACCGAGATAGAAAGGGCGTGTCGTAAAAGGCGACTGAAAGGGGAGGGAGCGGTGGGCCGGAAATCCTTCCCTCCAGTTTCTACTTTTCCAAAAAAGGAACAGAGAAGGGGCCAAGTGAGGATTTTCCCTCTAAGGCTCAGTCCTC
>JAYMFT010055061.1:0-15112 GCA_038088735.1 Panulirus argus | reverse complement strand
GGATAGGGGAGAAAGAATACTTCCCACGTATTCCCTGCGTGTCGTAAAAGGCGACTAAAAGGGGAAGGAGTGGGGGGCTGGAAATCCTCCCCTCCAGTTTCTACTTCTCCAAAAAAGGAACAGAGAGGGGGGCCAAGTAAGGATTTTCCCTATAAGGCTCAGTCCTCTGTTCTTAACGCTACCTCGCAAATGCGGGAAAAGGCGAACATATATGGAAAAAAAAAAAAAAATAATTCATACATATTTGCCTTTTCCCGTGTTAGTGAGGTAGCGTTTTGAACAGAAGACTAAGCTGTAGAGGAAAAAATCCTCACTTGGCCCCCTTCTCTGTTACTTCTTTTGGAAAAGTGAAAACAGGAGGAGAGGATTTCCAGCCCCCCCGCTCCCTCCCCTTTTAGTTGCCTTTTATGACATGCAGGGAATACGTGGGAAGTATTCTTTCTCCGCTATCCCCAGGAATATATATATATATATATATATATATATATATATATATATATACGTACATATTCATACTTGCTCGCCTGAACTAAAAATATCAGCAATGAGGAGATATTAAGATATGAAATTATACAACCATAGGTCTACTTTAATTGGGGGGACTTGCAGCATCAAGGCTGCACTACAATCAGTAACTGGGAAATGATGGACTCCTATGAAGTGAAAAATTCCTTGAAGAGACTGTACTCCTTTTTGTCAAATGATACAACCTTCTCAAAGATGACTTTTCACTTGTGAAGTAGCACCAAACAAAAGTCCAGTAACACCTAAGAAGCTTTATGTGCGAGTATGAAGAAAACCACATTTTAGGCACTATGAATGGGAAACAGTAAAAAAGATGTGCAGGTCTCAGAGGAGAACATATAACACAGATGCTGGAGGTTCTGGTTGAGATGGTATACACATACTTTCATGCAACACGAGCAAGAGCAGGAAAAAGGGGGCAGGAAGCCATAAATCATAAGATGAACACTATATAAAAGAAAAAGAGAGAAAATTAATTCAATCACTGAAAGGATCATAAGTTGTTACTCGTTGGATGCAAAGAACATAGTGGAATGGTGGTCAAGAGGAATACAAATATCACTTGAAATATATGAGAGTTCTTTGTCACTAATGCATGCTTAACCATGAAAACAATTGTATGGCATATCCTGATGACAAGAAACACAGCTCAATAAAGCAAAATATCAAATTCCTGACAGCTCTCAAGCCCTCAGGACCAGACTCCTAGCATTATCCAATCACAAGCAGAGTTTACTTAAATCCATTGGTCCAATCAAACATTTGCCAGACTATCAAACGACCCCAGCCACAGGTGGTAGCACACCCAACAACATGCAAAACCACTCTTTAGGAAGACATGTTTATCCAAGAGACAATGAAATGGTGACTGGAGTAAAAGTATTGTGACACTCTATCTGTATGGTTCATACACTACTGGTGGACTGAAGGAGGTAATGAAGATGACAATATATGTCTGCAGTTCCTAAATAATACAATATGGGACTAGAAGACTTGCCAAAAATCTTTGTGCAAAAAATATAGAACTTTCTAAGGAAAATTGGGGCTGAGAGAAAGGAATGATGAATCTGGATGTAAAAGCTGTTGTATATAAAGGAAAAGTGTGTGCTTTGACATCATGCGCATATGAAATAACAATAATGAAAAGATCTAAAAAATGATAAATAACAGATCTGAGAGAAGTGACTGGAGACATTGCTTAAAAAAAAAGAAAAAAAAAAGTTTAGCATGAAGACTTACATATGCAAGAGAGATAAGTATGTCAGAGAGATAATACCTGCAGTAAGCACAGTATCTGGAGACGAGCCAGCTTATGCCGCTTACTGTAAACATAAAAATAGTGCACGTCCAATTACAGATATACATCTATGACCAGGCTGTCCAGCTTCTTTTCAGCTTGGTGCCAACATCTTGGCAAGCACAATTCTCAAGTAAACAATGAATACTAACTACTGTGCAACAGCAAAGTAAAGTTTTGTTTACATAAGGTATTTCAATTACTGACTGGACCCACCAGTAATATCAATCTTATGCAATAAAATTCATATATCCCTTTTTATTGCTCTCCTTTTACTGTAAATCATTACTATCCCTTTTTTTTCCAATAATATAGAAACTAATTAACTGACAGCAACTTAACTAATCATAAGTAGCTAGTTAGAAAGCCTTAACTTAGACAAAGACCTCATTCAAAATATAAACCAGACTGCACTCACTCAAAGACCTCATCCACAAAAAGCTTTTTCTTCTAAAATATGCATTGAAACATTACACAATAGAAACTTATATCATCTATTCTAATAATAACCAGTTCTAAATGACGAAGTTACCTTGAATTCTGACTTTCTGACCCTAAAACTACATCATGGCAAGAAGATATCAAGGTCAATCCTACATCTACACTACACTTTCTGACATCATCCATCACAGTTACTGTACATACAAAAGCATATACACATACAGAAATGAATTAACAAGCATCAGTAATCATAAAATCAATAGTTATCTTAATAAAAGTACAGCAGGAATGAGGTCTTGCAAGTTATGTAAGAAAACCCTAAAGACAAAGTGACAGAAGACTGCAACGCAGTCCATTAGTAATGGAAAACTAATGGTATACATTGTTTTCTCCACAAAAAGGTGCTGTTATCCTAAGCAGGTCATTTCTCAGTTTTGCTTAACAGAGGAAATTAACAGAATTATAAAATCACATCTAATTTCTTACCACAGCCATTGCCAGTATCACTGGCCACACTTGTGTTGCTAGTACCAGCATCTTGACATGGTTGAGTCTTTTGTGAAGGATCAGGAGCTGCTAACGTCTCACACTTGCTTCTACAGTGTAAACCTTGCTTAACTGATTGTTCATCCAAGTACTTGTCCATATGTTTGCTTTCCCAGGCTCTGTTCTGTAAGGCTGGTACTGAGGTGAATAATTCGTCCTTACCAATATAATGTTTTTTTGAGCTTTTAATGTCTTTGCGATGCACTCCAAAGAAATGCTGGAAGTCAGCCACTAACTGTGGATCTTGAAGCTTCTGAATTATTTCCATCTTTAAATTGTATCTCTTTGTAATTTGCTATCGAGATTTTTTATTGTCTACTGCATATTTCATTCTGAAAAATAATCTTAGTGTAAAAATCTGTTCTGAGCTGTAAAAAAAGTAAAACATTACCAAGGTATCACAAGTGGCCCTAACAAATGCAGCGACTAACTGCAAGAAATGTTAAAATGTACTTTTTCTTTTACTGACGGATATTTCAACTATTGGTATATTCCTTTAAGACAGTCAGGGTTTTCTATATCAATTACAATGACTTGCACAAAAAACTTTTTCCAAGCAACACTGAGCCTCGAGTAAGTCAAGCGCTCCAGCTAGATAGGAGTTTTCTTGGAGAGAGCATTGCTTTCATGTCAAGGGCCCCTCTAGCATATCAAAGAATTTATTTCACCATTCCTTCAGTTCCCAAAATAAAATTCTATGAAAATCTTTCAAAAAACCTATAAAACTACAAAAATACTATTATTTCTTTGACCATTAAGCAACAAATGGTCAAATGCTAACAAACAACAGACTGAGGTGCCATGTGATCCCAGCAACAGACCAATTTAAAGTTCGTATATTTCTAGTACATCTTTTGACTAATTGATGAGGTTTTCATGGATTCTCCTGATTTGGTATGGATATTATATCTATTTTTACATCAAATGACCCCACAGTTTCCTTAATACATACATCCCTCACTAATATTGTCTTGCGTAACATTGTTCAATGAAATAAAATGCACCAAATTGTACTCCAAAACTGCATCTGCATTCTCAAAACATTACACAAGCAGTGTAAGACATAATCACTTAGCATCAAAGGCTAACAGTGATGTGGAGCTAAACTTAACTTTAACGAATAAGATAAATCCATGCTATTAAGGGAAATTAAGCTAAGTTTTTACTCATCTTGTTATTTCTAACAGGGTATCACCTACTGTGACTTTGACTGACTCCACTATATCCTTGATCTGCTTCGCTCTTGCAGTTTATCATTTACCCATTAATGTGACGTAAATTATAACGAAAATCCCTGAATAATCTAGCATTTGTCTAAATATCCACTATTAAGTGTAAGAAGTATAATCATGCCAGTTTCACCCAATTCCACAGCAAAATAGAATGGCAGGAATTATACTGAAACTTTATCCAAAACTGACTGCTATGTGGCAGTCAATAGCTATATGGATTTAACATACACAGGAGCCATTTCCATAAGCTTTTACACTTTAGGAACCCAGTGGCCATGTCATTTGCCACTTTCTATCAAAAAAACGTTTAAATATTAAGAGTCCAGTATATCCCATACTTTATCATCAGCAAGCACAACTAATCTGGTTGCCACATACTAAAAAAAAAAATTGATGAAACACATCACTTTCGTAAAACAGATTTTCCCCATTACTTCTGCCCAAGCTAAAGCCTCTCTACTACTTTTATATCATTTAGGATTAATCTATAATATAAATCCACAGTGAGGCTACCTGGAATGTAAATTGTGACACAATTATATCTTAGGCCTTAATACATATTCGACCTTAATACAAGCACTTTCTTTTCCTTACAACACAGTTACACTAAGCTAACATTCCCAGTCATATCAATGGGAAATCACAAATAAACACTCTTAAATAACGTGCGTACTATGGAGAATAAGCAATTCATTCCTGGAAAACTCTGCCAGACCGGAGACCCTGCCTACCCATCTGCCTGTTGAGTCTAGCATGGTGTGGGCGGGTCTCCCTGCTCTTATCATACATTAAACCCTACTCACAGTGGCCTCTGCCTTCAGTCACCGGAATTGCAAACACCCTTATTAGCAAGATATCAAGTGGCTCAGCCCTCACACATAAATAAGCTTCACATACAACATAAAAATTCTCTAGTTCCTTATTTACGATTTCCAAACTTCTAGTACAAAATCTGCAATATAAAGGCTAAAGTATCTAGAATAGAATACGAAAAAAAATATATCTATCATGCCAGATGAAATGAAAGTGTTTAGATTTAACTCTGTAAATTATAAGTGAACTGTATCATAAAGATAGTAATAATGATTAAAATTCTATAGCAGATGTATTTCAAAATAAACAACATTGCATACGAATGAGGCCGCAGTCGCACGTGATGATGATGAATTTGAAACCACCTCCGTATAGAAGAAAACTTCTCAAGTTCAACCATACTTACATTGCTGACTGCACAAGGTATGCTGATAAGGCTTTCTACCTGATATATGGCCACTGACACATCATTATGTGTAATATTAATAACCCAGCCACATGTACGGATATTTCAACGTAACTGTATACATTGCAAAAGGCCATTTTTTGCTGTTAGTTCTTGAGATATATTTAAGGAATTTGATAGCATCAGAAAATACTATAATTAGGAACTTAGCTCACAGGTAAAATGTGCTGTTGATGATTGTTGGGAGGGGGAGACGTAGAGTTAAATCATCTAATTTACGAAACTAATTTTCATGGCATTTTTTTTTTTTACTTTTATTATTGGGAAAAAAAATATTTCGTTGAATGGTCAGATGAATAGTTGAAACTTTATATTAGGGTTATTTCATATAATTTCAGTCTGCTTTGTTTTTTTTATGAAGAACTTGCAGCGTAATCTTAGCTCTTGTCGCTGTTGTCCATTATCTTCGTTGTTGAAGTAGTTGTCCGCGTTAAATATTAAAGACTAGTTTGTTTCATTTATAATGATTTTCTAGTTTCATGATATTAGTAGACAGGAGCACTGTGAGGAAAAAAACACAAAATAGAAGTATTGTAGGGTTGGATGGATGGATAGATCAACGTAGGGATTAATGAATGAATGCATGTAATTACGGAGGCTAAGATTGATGGAAGTAGTGATGCTAATCAACTGATAGATAGATGGACATCAAAGGTATATGATGGAAACATACTGGATGTGTAAATGAATACCAATACGAATATGTCAAAGTGTCACGTTTCATTAAACACTTTATGATTAGACAAAGTTAGGTTAGCTTAGGTTTTGAGTTTCGTTCACTCTTCGTCTTTGCAAGGGAGTCCATGATAATCTTTGTCTTTTCTTTTTCCTTCTATGTCCAGTGATTTCATGCTTTCGGGATTATTTTATTGTCATTACTTTCGAGTTGTTATGCCAAGGTAGTTGTAGAACTTATAGGCGGAACTGTTTCCATTACATGTAGCGTAGTTTTAAACACACAGAATTTTAGATTTTTTTTTTTAGAAATATTTGAAACTTAAAAAGGAAGACAAAGGTGCCTTTCGGCCTAAATGTTTACAATTCCTCTTTTTCCAATTTCCTCTTTTTCCGTCTGACAAAACGAACAAGCATAATCTTCCCTAACGACATTGCACATCAACCCTCTAATACAGAGGTTCCTAACCTTTTTAGGTATGTGGATCACTTTAGAGACATCACCTTTGTCTGTGAACCACCTTCAACATTCATCCAATATTATATTGGGTCTGAAATCACTATCAAGAATAAATATCACCGACCAAACCCTTCTTAGAAATGGTATTCATGGTAAAAATGTATTTATTTATTTATCCTTCTGTGGACCATAGGTGGTCCATGGCCCACAGGTTAAGAATCCTTACTCTATAATGATATCAGTCATATCTTATCTATGACTCTGCAAGCAATTTACGTCTTTCGTTGCTGACTCAGATACGTCTGTATTTTTGAGAAAATCACATCCATAAAAACTATGTTAGTAAATAGTTAGTAATTGATTTGATATAGTAACTCAATTATTGTAATAAAGTTCATATATATGTACATTGAAATAAGATTTTAAGAAAGTTTAGCTCATTTGAGTTTTTCCATCAACTACAAATGTATTCTTTACAAAAGCATATGTAAATAGATTGTCGGATATTATAGACCATTAATGCCCGGGCCATTACGTACACAGCGAGAGTGTATGTGGTCTAAAGATTAAATAATCTTAACATCCGAAGATGTTAATTTTTTTCGGTTGGTGGATGTAGGATGTAGATATATTTTCTTAATCTTGTGGATAAACGTACACACCATAGCTTACACTACTTACCCATTCACTAGCCAGTCCCTAAGTAGAGGATGAACAGCTGAGTTGACTGTGAGCCCAGGGCTGGCTGCTCTGTCCGAGACTCGCACCCAGGCCCGTAAGATAAGTGGATTGCAGTGCTACCTACTGTGCTTCGTAAGGTCACGCATCCATATGAGTGTTCTTGTTTGTGCTTTGATCTTTGTTTAAAAGTCATCTGAAACCTCAGAACAGAAGAAGGGCGAACCCCACAAATATTCAAATCATAAAAAAAATAATTCCTTCAATAACTCTTTATTCATTATATGTATACATATTTTAACATTATCTTTAGCGATACATTCAGTGTTGTAGATCGTAAAACAGGTGATAGTAAGACAATGTTAGGGTTAGAGCAATACTGACTGTATGATACTGCTCGTCTGGGGTGTTAAGTTAGGCTAGTGTTGGGAGCTGCCAGAACTAGCCAACCATTCTCCATGGTATACCGGAAACCTGTCTTTCATACACTTTGTGTATCTTTAGTCTCAGTCTTACAAAGTATAAAAAATACTTTGAACTTAAATTTATCTTATGTTTATGACCCTACTTAACATAGATGTGTAAAATGTATTGTCTAGCCTTACTTATCAATGTGATTATATTCCTTTTATGCGATTGGATCTTGCCTGACTGATACCATGTGTACGTACCATCTGGACAGCTTAGAGGGGGATCCACTGCTCTCCTCCGTCCTAAGGATGGGGTGTAGGTTATCGAGCTCTGATCCCCTTTCACCAATATCAGTACATTCTCACAAATTTTTCTTAAACTATGGTAGATGATTATTCTGAAGTAGATTAACAGTCAGGAACTTACGTATAAGTATTATTGGTTAAAATACAAAGGTTGACGAAACAATCCAGAGTAAAGTAATTTGTTTGTGCCCCGAAAACAGTGGTTAACTGCATTAGGGAAGATCTGAACCAGTACTCTTCCTGTGGTGTATTTACTACTTAGAAGATCGTCATGTGTGGGTTGACTGAGGCCCTGGCTACTAGCACCTTATCCCCTACTCTCACTGGTCCTGTGACGTCGATGCCCATGTTCACGCCGAAGATAGGCTTGGTCTCCCAGGTCTTAGCCAAACTGGCCGGCTCGCTCAGTAACCGGAACCTGTGGCGGGGGAGGAACTTTATAGTGTGAATATCGTACTGGATGAATGGAAATAACGTCATAAATTCGATCTACTGAGCAGTTGTTTTTACCCATAAGGTGATGACGGGAGAGGACGTAAGTTAAGGTGTGATGTTCTGCGGTTGATTTTGTCACACAGGTTCGCATACGTCCTAAGACCATAACCCTCCTTCCTGTTTTGGCTCCTCTCCCACCCTTCCCCTTCCTCCAGTTCGTCTTCCGCCCTCTCCCTTCTCTCCTTTCATTCCTCTCCCTTGTATTGGTCTCCATTTTAATCTTCCTTTCCCACATCTTTATGCTCTTCCCTCATACTCTCTGCCTACCGCCCATGTTGTGTCCCTACATTTTCTCTTATCTTTCCCCTTCCTTTCCCATCCTATACTGCCCTTTCCTTTCCTTTCCCCCTCCCCCTACCCTCTACACTTACCCACGGAGGGCGGTGAGAGGCTCCTGGTTGCTGTTCCTTTCACCTGTGACAGGATCCACTGTCGTCGTTATACACCTGTGAAAGGAAATAGGTCAGTAAATACATTACTTCACCACCAACAGCAACTGGAGTTCATCTCACTTGCTGTCCAAGCTGTTTGTTAATTCAAAGTGATGTTTGTAACCTTACATTCTTTTATTTTTACGTCGGAGGCTCCAGTCACAGACAAAAGTCCACATCAGCGACGGTCCTTGAATGAAATATGAAGAGGTTAATGAAAGGAAAAAAAAGGAGAGACAAGGAAAAGAATTTACGAAATTTTTGAGGAAGTGATAAACTTGTCTTTTAAAACGTGCCAGGGTCATAGTTTAATATGAACTACTTAGCCTCTCCAACCCAGCCGTTATCCCATCTGACAGGGTTACAGTCTCTATAGTACCGTTTGACAAGGCTGCAACTCTTGAACTATCATTTGGCAGGATTTCAGTCTCCGGCACAGCACCTGACGGAGACCTGGTGCGCTGGGTCCCAGCATCAACGACAAACAGCAGCCAAAGCCTTGGGCTAAAACCACCCCGCAAGTAGTTACAGCGAAGGACTTTACCTCTGGCAGGGCTTGATCAGCCTGAGGACCACTTGGCCGATCTTCACGAAAGCCCAGTCGTCCTCGTCGAACGGAGGCGCCCCCCGGACGACGATGTTGGCCCGGAAGCGATCCATGGCGACGGGGTCTTCCATGCGGGCGTTCAGGTCCTCCAACGACGACTCTGAAGTCACTAGGTAGGCGCATGTGTCCGCATAGTACGTCTTGGGCGGGAATCACTTACTTAAAACACACTACTAAACGATTTTTTTTACATAGTCACATTTAAAAAAAAAAACAGAATATCGAAAAAAAAAACTAAAAGATCTGAGTAATACGTGTAATACAGTATCTATAAACATGCTCATTTTACTCGTATTAAAAGCATATCTCAGGGTTGCAAAGAACTACCACTCACCCTGTCTTTATTCCGATACCGCGGGAAGTCGTAGTAATCCATCCTCCGTGCTGGTCTGTCCTCCACTACGTTTCCTTTGTACAGTAGTCGAACCTCCGTCTCCCCTTTGTAGAGCACAGTCGTAAGCCAGTCAGCTACCTCGTCTCCACAGTCTACGCCTCGCGCAAGATACGTCCAAACCCTACGGGGTATTCACGATTTTATTCACCAGAAAGTCACGTTTCCGTAACCTAACCAAACCTAGCCGCTCATTTTCCAGGAAAAGGAATTGTATAAATTCAATTTCGCCGGAATCCAAAATCAAATTTCAGCCCACAAATCAGACACATTGTACATAACAGTGCTAGAGGTTGAAAAGTCTTTCCTCCACTCACTTGGTGTGGACGATCTTTGGGTTCTTGAGAACGAGTTGTAGGTCGAACTTGATGGGCTGGAAGCCGTCGGCCTCCAGTGTGACGGTGTGGTCCTCTACTGTCAGCGTCACTGTTACCAGCAGACCCACTTGGCGACATGTCACAAACCTACAGTCTTTTGCCTGTACCACCAGGAAGGACCTGAATAGAGTAAAAGCACAACACACAAAAGCATTATCATCTGTGATTTAAAAGCCTGCTCATGAATGCTATATATATATATACTCTACCCTGAGCCAGGAGCCCATTTTATCGAAAGCGAAATTACTATTCAATGATTCTAAGGTAATTTAACTTTAATCACCCCACTACTGCGCTAATGTCATGTTAGCATGTCGGTGAATTCAACTTTTTTTTTTTTATATTGTTTGGGTTAAGGAAATGCGTGTGGTATGTAAATTTGATTTAAGTATATTGTGCAGTATGGTAAATTTGGCAACTTGCATTATTTTGATTTTCCATTACGGTTGCGCGCCTCGGTAGCTCATCAGACGTATATTTTGATGTACCGCTCACAAATTTCTAGTTTTGTTGACCATTTTGTGGGGTCTTGTCCTAAAATGTGATACCAGAGAAGAGACTGGAGTACAAGAAAGGGCGTCCTAAGGCCACTGTCTCAAAGGTACGTTCTTCAAGTTGGATTTAAAAGCAAGTTAGCAACGCAGAATCTTGAAATAGAGGTGGACCGGGTGGGGTAAAAACACATCAACAGTTCTCAGCGTAAGTACTCGATTGGTACCACTTTCGACAAAAACATATCAAGAGAACGGTATGTACATCAACGACGTCCCAAAGTAAGTTAGGAATGTCCTGAAGGCGTCGTGACACGAGCATTTTTCGCGTCGTTTCTTGCAGAAACCCACGTGGTGCAAATTTAAACAAAACAAATTAGATGTGAATGATTGTCAAGGTTAATAGAATAAATTTGCGTTTCATTAATTTCGAAAATATGCAATAAAATTGTCGTATATATACACCACCACCACTGATTATTTTGAATCAATATATATTTCACTTGAAAATTTTCACTCGTATCGATTTTGTCTTAGAAAATTGGTGAAAACTTTATAGTGTTCAAGAAATGCGTATTACTTAATAGGCCGTGATATAGTATCAGATTTATAAAAAAAAGGATGTCAGAAAACTGGCAATGAAAGTGTTAGTGTATCGCTACCTTTATAGATCTTAAAAATATTAGCGATTATTACCTCCAGAAGAAAACTTTTTGCTATGAGGAATTGATGAAGGACAATGTCAATTTTAGTTGCAATGAGCTATGTGTTCGAGTATTGTTTTTTCCTCCACTTAAGAAAGCAGTGGGAGTTATACGATTTTTCTGTAGTTTGACTAAATTTTACCATTATAAAGTTGTAATATAACCATATTAAGACGTTAGAAGGCCATATTTCCCTTTCTGGTAAAGAAGTATTTTGTCTTTATAGTAGTATATAAAGTGCTCTTGTAGTTTCTTAAGTAACAAATGAAGTACTATATTTACTAAACATGCTCCTTTGGAAACAGTTTTGAGATAAAGTTTCACTTTGTATCATCATTGTTAGCACAACCTCCCTAACTTTTCAGAGAGGCTTGCTGGAGTCTCAAGATGCACAGCCAATGGGTAAAAAGGTAGCAAGAGAAACAAGAACTAGGAATTCATTCGTTTCTTCTTTGTTGAAACTTTGAGAATGATAAGTCACAGCTCTTTCTTTCAATTATTTTTTCCTAACTTTTACCCAATTGTCACCATGGAGTACACTGCTGGGCATCCGGGTGGAAAGTCTTCTGTACACGGAGGTACGTAAAGACAGATTTTATTTAAATTGATTCATATGCATCCAGGATTCCAAATACCTTTACATTTTTAGCATGACGTTATGGCCCTTTAGGTGTGATGGCCTGATCTTTGACCTGACCCTTTAAGGTGTCAAGCCAGCGTGCCAAAGGTTCGTAATGTTGTTGTCAAGGAATTAATGTTTCATTCTCGTCGGCTCTTTACCATGTGACTAGACCTCCTAGTGTACTGGTGTATATATAACGTGTATGTTGTGCTTGTACTAGGGTCTGCCTTCTTGACCATCACGCAGGTAGGTTAAATATACGTACGAGTTGATGTATCCTACGGTAGGTCATCTGTTGACTTGGGCAGTTTTAATGTACTGTGAGCTAAGCTGCTTAACCCAACTGACTGTGTCACTCGAAAGGTCAAGAAAGATTACATCAATTGATTAAACGACAGGACATTAAATGCCAAGATATCGTATTTTTTCACGAAATGTAAAGCTGATTATTAATTGCACACGGCCTGTAGAATGTGTTTGAGAGGCCTTGAAGGTCAAGTCAAACTGAGCTTCTGGTACGAGACACAACAATTATTTCTGGGAAGTTTTGTTCTTGACAGTGATTTAGGTGTGATAGTGGTGTTGGTGGTGATGATTGAGATGGTGATAGTGGTGTTTGTGGTGTTGAGAGTTTGAGTTTAGAGAGACTCGTTCCTGGCACCGGGTAACTGACCTGTCCTGGAGGTTCCCGTGAGCGAGGCCGTGTGTGGTGGCTTGGGCTTGCTTCACCGGCACGCCCCGACCCGACTTGAGCGGGAAGATGGTCAGGTCACTCACCTCGCCCACCTCCTCCCACCTGCCGGCAAGTCGAGTACGTAAATGTCACCTGCTGTCATTAAAACCCTGGAGACAGAAAAATGCTGCAGCACAGATATTGTAAATATTTGAAGAAAACAGGCAAACAGGAAGAAAGATGTCCTTTTGTGCACTCGTGGGTGTGATAGGCTGAACTTTGACCTCATTCTTGGGGGTCAGATGACGCCAAACCACTATCGGCTTGCTCAGGTCAAGTGAAACCGCTGAGGAAGTACTTATACGAAGGGAGATATTCAAGAGGCATTTGTATGAACTTTAAGATTAGAACTGACCTTTTTTCAAGATCATGTAATTAAATGTATTGTATATGAGACATCTGATCCTTGGGTCGAGATGAACTATGACGAATCTTTTCGTCAACCGACAACAAAACACAACTTATACTTGGTTGTGAACTCACTCGTCAGGAAGTTGTAACGAGGTGTATCGTCTCCACGCCCACCAGCCGGCCAGCGCTCCCACGCTCACGCCCACAGCCACGCCCATCGCCGTCTTCTCCAACATCCTGACGAAGGAAGGACTCTGGTGATGAATAGGGCGCCTGGCTACCTCGGCCACAAGAAGGTTATAAGATGCCACTTATGAAATTAAGTTAATATTTCTGGATCCCAACCTCATATCGCGACTCCAATGGTGTGACAAATATGTTGAAGGACAGACGAATAGTAAGGTTCTTTAAAATGATGCTTGTAAATTGAGCCTGATGGGATTTGACCGGTGTAGATCCCGTTCTTCAAGAATATGACGCGTGTCTGTCCATCAACATTTTGAAGAGCACATCACATGGACCGTAATTAGAATACGTGACACCAGTTTGATCCCACTTCTTATGGAAGTATTTTGAGATGTTAAGAAGAGCTCATCGGCTCTAGAGAAATGTATTCCTGAAACCGAGGGATATTATTACAGGTGAGGTTAGTAACCCTTGATTTACATATGTTACAAAGTTAGAAGGTAGACAGGTGGATAAAGGAATACGTTCTTTTAATTGATTTGATGTGGTTGATAATGAGCAGGTCTGTTTAAGTGTTAGCAGAGGAAGTACTGAGGTAAAATACAACACGAGAGTTATTTTTATTAGGGAAAACTGTGAGGATAATGTTTGTATTGCAGTGGAGAAAGAGGAGCTGAAGAAATAGGATTTTGATGCATTGGTGAGTGATGGAAAAAAATGTACCCAAGAAGTAGGAGTTTACGAGTATAAAACCCTTATCACACACCCAGATGATTATTTACAAATTATTAGATAAAACCGTAGGGCACAAGTACCTGTTTGACATGTACGTATATGCTTTCACACACACGCACACACAAGTACGATTATTTTCTTTCCTTTGGTTACTATGAAACTGATCATGAGGCGGGATTAAGATAATGGGTGTTTGTGGAAGGTTGGGAGAAACAATGGCATGGGAGGGAGGATGCAAGTCATGGCGAGTCATGTGAGGCCATTGTCTCCGTGTTGATTCATGCATGGGTTGTCACTCCTCCGGGGGGGCACGACCCTTGAGAGCGGCGGTACGACCCTTGAGCACGACGGTACGACCCTTCTGCCTGATTGCACGACGGCGGCACGATCCACGCGTGGGCGGTGGTCAAAAACTAGGGGAATCATACCAAAGGGGTCGTACAGTCTCGGTCAAGTGGTTCAAAAAGTTTTCCCCTAGTAGGGACCTGTTGAAGTGGCAGCCTGTGGTGTTCTCGTGTGTGCCTCGTCCGCCGTTTCGTCATACTAGCCAGAGCCTATGCCTCATACTGCCTGAGTTGCTCTTATTCTTTCCTCCCCATCACCCTGTGTCGTCCCCTGACTACCTATCCTCTCCCATAGGTCATTTGAGAACGAATAGGGGAGGAGACGAGGGATAGATGGTGTAGAGAGAAGGTACACTGAAATGATAAAGAAATATCTGAGAGAGATGTGTATGTGCGTCTAGATTCCCATCGTTCACGTTTATATGTCTTGTATTTTTAGCTAAGGTGAGCCAATGCTTGTGGCGCAGGTCGCGCGCTCGCGCGTGTATGTGTATGTGTGTGTTTGTGTGTGTGATGAGGAACTTGTAAGGTTGCGGTGGTGACCTTACTGCAGTAGAGCAAGGCTTGTGCGAGTGACTTAACTAAGTGTGCCAGGGCAACTGAGTTATTCAGGGTCTTACTTTAGTTTTCTTTTGTTTTTCGCCCTGCCGAAATTTCCAGGTACGAAGAGAGAATTTTCCTCCTCGATGCAGTCTCGTGTGATGAAAAGAGCAAAAGAAATAGGGGTTGGTCGATAAAATGGGTACCTGGCTCAGGCTAGGGTATATATATATATATATATATATATATATATATA
>JAYMFT010055050.1:0-15113 GCA_038088735.1 Panulirus argus | reverse complement strand
TTCCATGGTTCCTCTGGCCGCTTCAAATGTCCTGGCTCAGTCCACTCACAGCATATCGATCCCCAAATACCATATCGTTCCAATCCACTATTTACCGTGCACGTTTTTCACCCTCCTGCATGCTCAATCCTCGAGCGTTTAAAAATTTTTCAATCCATCCTTTCATCTCCAATTTGGTCTCCTTCCCCTTTCCCTGCAATAGGCAGTTAATTAGTATGCGGAAGACAAAATAAATCAAGTGTGTCACTCGAAGGATGTGGAAAACGAGCTTAGATAAGGAAGAACGCAGTGTATATATAAAAAGGTTTCAGGATGAAGGGCAGTGGGTAGAGAGGACACAGGGGGAGGGGGAATAAGCTGCTGGAGACAGCTTTAGGCAGAAGATAGGAGGAGGAGGAGGAGGGCAAGAAGGGTAGGAGGACAAGAGGCTGGGCCTCACATGACCGTCTCGACCCAGTCCCAACTCTCAGCGTCAGACATTGTTAAGGTCTTCAAACGCACTTGTGAAAGTGATGGCCGTTACAAAAATGGAGGTCAGAATGTGAATATTGTCCCCGATGATGTACGAACCAACTCCTGATGCCCTCATCATTGGGTCATTAACTTTTTTGTGGTGAAGGGCGGGCGCCGCCATTCTCGAGCACACGGCGTTATTGACCCTTGGGTCGGATGGTGGTGTCAGTGGTCAGGTCAGAGGTCGGAATGTAGGAAAGGGTCGGTCATTACTGCCCTGCTCAGGGGGGTTTAGGAGCGTTCAAACCCTCATTGAGAGTGTGGCAGATCCACTGCCACCAACCACTTCCTTCCCCAGGCGTACCTTTTGTCTTTATATGAGGATCCTGCAGCGCCCAGGAAGCTGGCCACGTCAACCGGTCGGGAACGACAAGTCGTTAAGTGTTGTGATGTATGTGTGTGTGCGCTTGTGTTTGCAGAAAGTGCAGGTCAAGTGCTCGGTGTCTTCTGTAAGTGGGGATATCCCGGCCTTGATGTGGACTTTTGTCCGTGACTGGAGCCTCAGGAAAGAAAAGAAAAGAGAGAAAAAAAAAAAACTCTGTAGGCTACTCTGCCTCATGTGGGGGTGGAAACTGACAGGAGACAGTGTGGTAGGGTTGGTCTGAGGGTACACTTGATGTGTCAGCAGAAACGTAAGACTCCAGACGTCATCGTCCAGGTGAAGAGACTGGAAGACCCCCAGTGCTTAACCTACGTATGAGCATAGCCTCTTGCTGGAGTGACACACTGGATAGACATTAGGGGCCATCGGGAAAGCAGAGTTGCTATGGATGTTAGTGAAAAAATGCTTATATTTGTCCGGCTCTCTACCGGTTAGTGTGAGTATATGCCGTGGCCAAGACCCCGTGATTTCCTTCAAAAGAATTCCTGTGCTTTGCCCTGCAGGATGTACCTGACTGACCGGCCAGGTTACGTATCGCGTTGAGGACAGACGTGTAGGATAGCCTGGGGAACAGCAAGACGGCCTCCCTCCTCTCACCGCTGGAGGTTATGGCGATAACGTGAGGTGTAGCAGGATAAGGCAGGCAGCACCCCACCCTCCCCAACTCGGGGGCCCGGTGTCCGTCAGGTATAGATGAGATACCTGGCAGCAGCGGCCAGGACCGATCAATTATGATAATGGCAACGGTCGCCGTGAATGAGCGATATCGGAAACTCTCTCTCCTGCTATGTATTGACCGTCGATCCGGAGGAAACGTTGCAAAAAGTGGCCCCGGGTAATTAGGAGGTCGGAATGTAGCGGACGGGCGGGAACGGGCGGGGTAGAATTGGGACGAGGCCTTTCCTGGTTGCGAGGTCCTGTCCTGTTGGAAATTGGGGACGTGTCTCGTGGCGGCGCGGGGTCTCTGGTATACTTTAATCCCGGGAAGAATGCGGACCCCAGGAGAGACCCTTGTCCCCTTTCAGAAGGAGAAACCGAGCGTGTGCGGACCTTGTGTTGCCCACATGCCTGCCTGCCTGCCCAGGCCTCCCTTCCCGTCCGCTCCGTTGCACTCCAGTACTTCATGGCCGACCCAGGGGCGTCATGCACACTCACCCTGATGCCGAGGAGCGGCGGCGGGTCTGCCACCGCAACCCAGCGCATTAGGCGAAGGAGCCCTTGGGCCTCAACGCCCTCGAGAACACACCGACAATCGACGCGGTCCGTTCTCGTGCCCGGAGATGTCGCGAGGCGCTTTTTGTCCCGCACGTCTCATGTGCGCTAGAAAGGGAAGATACAAATGATTTTCTTTTGGACGAGCGACCATCTCAGCATTAGATTGTTTGGATTAAGAAGGGAGTAAACACCCTAAAAGTGATTGATATGTTATTGTAATGATAAGAGTAAGGGTAAAATGGACGCGACTCTTTCCGTTTTGGGAATGACAGAAAATCCTTAAAAAAAAAAAAAAAAAAAAAAAAAAAAAAAAAAAAATCTAAGCTGGACTTTTAGTTTAGTTAAAGTTACGTTCGTGTATTTTTTGTTAGCGGGAAAAATTACACAAACCCCCGTGGTTTTATGTGAGGTTTGTCTCTTGTCGTGTGTGGTGTAAAGTTGTGGACGCGCGCCGGACGGGGGAGTAGAGCTCGTCTAGGCCCATGGGGGAGGGGAGTATGTGAGTGTGGCGGTGGCGGTGTGGTGCCACCACTTAACGTGGCGTGTGCCTATACTACTACAGCACTCCTCAGCCCCAGCATTAACCTCTGCCCTACACCCACGCCAAGTCTCCTAGCCGCCGCCGCCACCAGCCAGCCACACTACACCACCTGAGTAGTGAGCCCACACGGCCCTCCATCTCTCTCTTGTCTCTCTCGACACCACACTACACCACACACCCTACCCACCCGTGGTAGCCTTCGTAGAGGAAGGAGTGGGAGCATCGGTACTGACTTACACCTGAGGGGTTATGTATATATGTGTGTGTATGTATGTGTGTGTGTGTGTATGTAGTGGTAAGCCGAGAGTGTCTTTACATTAGCTGGGGTGTGAGGATTGTTGGCCGGAGGGAGGTGAGAGCCCCATCACTCTCTCGCCCTCTCTCTCTCTCTCTCTCTCACTCTCACATTGGCCGTCTTCAGTCCACGACCTCTTTCTTAACCGATCTCACTTCTCGTGTTACTCGCCCTCGAGATTATATGGACGTCTCGGGCGACCGGCGTCGCTAGCTGCCTCGTTTACTAAGGTGCAACACACCGCTCGATATTGGGTGAAGAAGGAAAGAAGAAGGAAAAAAAAAAACTTATCAACCCTGTGTTTTACCCATGGGGGGGTTGCTGGTGCCCTCTCCTCCGCCATCGGCTGCTTGCTGACCTGGTCGAAAGCCTGTGGTCAGAAGTTGGGTCGGGAGTGTGATGGATCCTCTACCAGATGTCACCAGTATTCATCATAAACCTCTCCTTCCTTAGGGATACATAGAATGATGCATGTGTTATTGATTTTGCTTAATAGTACAGCCATTAGGGTGTTTGTGTAATAACCACATGAAATTATAAAGTTATTTAACCTGTGTAAATAACCACAGAACAGGTCGACAGAAATATGGTTGAGTTTAGTTAATAGTATGTCCTAGGTGTTCTCTGTCCCCCAAACTACGTCATACGCTGGACATAAGCCACGCGTATATAGTTGTCTCACGTCATATGTTGGATACACACGCCGGATGTGTATATGTAGTATACGCCACCTATGCGTAGCTCATCCCAGACTGTGTGTGTGTGTGTGGCAGATACGAAAGACAGACATGTTCTTGTGTGGACTTTTGATCTTTACAGTTTTTCACCCCACACGTGTTTTCATGAATACGTAATGAAGACGCTGCTTTTCAGGTCCAGCCGCGTCAGTCCAGCGCCACCGGTGCAGAGCATTTGAGCTGTGTGGGGGATGGGGTTCGAACCCCCTTCGACAGCGTGTCAGGGTGATGCTCACCTCATCATTTTGCTCTATAAGTTATATGTATAAGTTATATGTATGTTATTGTGTGTGTATGTGTATGGGTTCGAACCCCCTTCGACGCTTGTGTCATTTGTGAATGCTCACCTCCTAATTCCACTCTAAAGATTATATGTATTGATTATGTGTGTGTGTGTGATTTGTGTGGTGCATTACATTGATTTAACGTAATTAACGTAATCCTCTGTGTTGCAGGTAAGTGTTGTTTGCTGATGATGTGAGCTGTGAAGGTAAGTGAAAGGTTGAGCCGCGTAGGTGTCGCTGGTCGAACCTCTGCCTCACTCTACGTGTGTTCCGGCAACACTCTACCGTCATGGTGGTGCACTGGGCACTTCCGCGAGCACCGATCATCTTGTGTGGTAATATGTTACTGGTTACTCTCGACTCCCGCGTGCGGACGCCCCGTCCGGCACGTGTTTGAGGTGTGTTGGTCGTGGGTTGTCCACCACTGTGGTGAAAAACGGGTTTTGTGGGTGTGCTGTGGAGGAGTTTGATGTCGTACTGGTCGACTACCAGGTGTGACGTGCGACCCGAGGCATGTGGTAGTCAAGTGGTGTCAGGGTAAGGGTAGGGTGACCAGTTGTGTTTTATTGGCAGTCATGAGCCAAGTTGTTCGTTACTCAGATGTTGTCATTACTTGAAGTGGTGATAGTAGTCTCGAGGGGTCATGGAACGAGGCTTGGGATTTAGTTTTTCCGGTGGTGTCATTAGTGTAAATGTTGGCAGTCAGGCGTCAGAGGACGTGGGTAAGTTTTTACTCATCCGGGTGGTGTCACAGGTGTTGTGGTGGCACTCAAGAATCAGGTTTGTGTTGGTGGTGTCACTGTCATTGTTGGTAGCCTGGAATCAGGGCGATGTTGGTATTGTCACTAGTGTGTGATACGTGCCGTAGTGACAACACCAAGATAACAAACACCCTACCATCAGTGACACCAGTGACGCCAACAGAACACTTAGACTGACGCTATAACGCAAGATTGGCGGTACGATTGTCGTGGTGTCAGTCACAGATGTGAAGGGTAATGGCATCGAGGTGTCAGCGGTAGTGTAGTGCTGTCAGTCAGTCTGTAACGGGGGTGGGGAGAGGGCATGGCGGGCGACATTGACCTCATGTTGTCATCTGCCAAACGTGTGGCGTTACGACGCGCTGAACGCTCCTGCTCCGGTCTCGCAATGTCGGAGAAGACTCGTCGTCGTCATTCGCTTGGTCAGGGCAAAGATGAGCCCTGCAGAAGGTAATTTCCGTTTTGTGTTGCATCTTTTCCTCGTCATGGAAATGATGTATTCTCGCTATGATATATTTTGTGCTAATACAGAGGGCAGAAAGTTAGCGTAAATGCGATGGAAACGCACGTTGTCAGCGTAGTAGAGAGTGCGTAGAGGATGTGTGGCGTACCTGAACCGCACTTCGGTAGGTCGGTGGCGGAGTCGTCACCACAGTGTTATCATATCTGGGTCATGGAGAGGGGAGGGCGCCCCAGTGTGAACGCTCGCGCCGCCTCCCGCTCTTATCTGCTCTCCTTTGCCCCGATGCTGGGCGGCCAGGAGTCGTCACCGCTGGGAAGTATGCTTTTACTGCCACTCGAACATCCCCCTCCCCTGGGGAATATCGACGCCAGGGCAGGGTTACCTCTTCTCGCCTTATCACCTTAGGGTTTTTATACGGACGTAGGTGGCGGGAATCAGGGTGAAGACGGTGGTGGTGTTGAAGGATTGTTAGATCAGCAGACGATGGTGCAGGTGGCGCTCACACCAGTGCCACTCCATTGGCGAGACCATGGTATCAGCACACGGGCCACCAAGAGCTGAGGCCTTTGGCTGCTCCTCCCGTGACAACACCATGGTGTCAGCACACGGGCCACCAAGAGCTGAGGCCTTTGGCTGCTCCTCCCCTGACGACCGTGGTGTCACCAGTTCGTTGCAACAGAACCGCGTTGTGGACTGTCCTCCTCGGACACTGAGTTCGGAGAAAAGTTGCGGCAAGAGTTTGCTGCCGCTGCTCGGCCGACATGCCAGGGAGAGGGAGCCTGCTGGATTGTCTCTCTCCCTGCGAGACAGACGGTACCCTGGCTCTAGCCCGCGCAGCTCCACAGAACACCGATTAAAACTCTCTCTCTCTCTCTCTCTCTCTCTCTCTCTCTCTCTCTCTCTCTCTGTGCTCGCTATACTTTTCCTCCCTCACAGAAGGCGGGTCAGGAAAAGTACGGGCGGGTTGTATAGATGTTTTGAATAATCCCGCCATTGTTTTGTTGGCTCGACCCCCCCGACCCTACCTCATAGTAATTGGGAAGTGAAGCTTCATAATGACAGTATTGTATAGTGGCAGTCACAGGCACCACTCTGTATTACGCTCTCTCACTCCGCTGAATGTGGCGATTGATTTTTGGCGTGTGGTCGTGGTTGTGGAGCGATGCAGGTGGTCGTGGTTGTGGAGTGCCTCTTGTCGGTCTTGGTTGCCGGTGCGGGTGGTTTGTGGTGGGAGTATTTCAGTGATTGTGGTGGCGGATGAGGCAGGTGTTTGTGGTGGTTAGTGGTGGTGATGGAAAGTCTCGGTGATTGTGGTGGAGAGTCCCACTGATTGTCGTACTGAGGTGATGGAGAGTGATGCTAGAAGTGGCGGTGATCACTGGTTACGGTAGGTGGGCGGTGTAGGTGGCTGCCGTGGTGTAGGTGCTCTTGGTGGACTGGTGTCTTTCTAGGCCCAAGCGACGAGAAAAGAAGAAATAGGGAAAGTAAAACACTAATCGTGGTTCGAGGGGCAAAGGTCCATGGGTTAATCCAGGTGGCTGGGTGAGGTGGGCGCGTGTTGCGTGTATAGCGGCGGGTGTTGGCACACTCCAGACCGAGGCTGGTGCCTGCAGTGTTGGGCCCTCTCTACCTCTCCTGGTGCTCCTTCAGCGCTAACCACCAACCCTCGCTGATGGACCATCGCTTACCAGAAATTGTGTTGTTAAGGTAGCAATATGTTTTCCCCTGGAAGTTAACGCTGGGCAATAATGTACCGTAAAAGCAGCCGAGATTTATTAAAGGGTGAGGGGAGCGAAGGGGGCCGACGAGGACGTGCAGCTGTGCGTGGCGCATGGGTCGCGTGTGCTCCCTCGGCGGGCGCAAGCACAGCTCCCCCATCGTCGCTCTGATCGTTACTGCAGCAGCAGCAGCAGCCGCCCACCTCTTGTGGGGCGCCGCCGACACCCGACGCCACACAGGCCGACCAGCGACCCCCAGCTCGCCGGGAGGTGGGGTTAGAGGGGGGGGGGAGAAGGGGAGCAGGTATTAGTTGGGGTTGGTAGTTGCAGGAAGCTATCATGGGGTGGGGAGGAGGAGAGCGGCAGGTACATAGACCTGGGGTCAGGTGGGGAGAGAACGGAGCCCGCCGCCTCTCTTGCCTCAACCCATGCGACTATATACATTATTGAATCCCCTGTATATTGTACAATGTGAAGATGTGGTGTTGGGAGAGCCGTTCCGATGGAAGTGGTCCTCCACAGGTCACGGACCACAGGCCCGACCACTCCTTCGGATGGTGGCGTTGACAGTCGGACCATAGAACGACGGGAACCCTTCATGTTGATGGTTTCTGGTGGCCAGATCCATGGAGGAACGTCGACTGAGAGACAGCCAGGGTCCGTTGTCAGACGGCGGGTCCGTAAAAGAAGACCAGGTCTTTGAACTACGGGACCCCTTGGACAGCCATGTCATCATTAAGGCGGCCGAGGAGATCACCGGAGGCCTATATCTTCGAACCCGGCTTGACTCTGGAGTGCCTTGATCGTGGAAGTCGCCGGGACCTTAGGCAAGCGAGATCTCTGGATATGGAGCAGTGGGTTAAAGGGGATGGGTAGGGGTGGCAGCGGCGCTAGGTTAGTAGTACCACAGTTCTGGATGGTGGTGGTGGTGGTGGAGGAGGGAGGAGGAGGAGGAGCAGCGAGCAGAGGTGAGCGGAAGGCGCACCGTCCTTGCACGTTACATGGGTATAGAAGATTGGTAGGAGAGCATCTTTTGGTGGGACTTTTCACCCCCTGAGGGGAAGAAATGAATGCCACTGGAGAGAGGGAGTGTTTTGGGAACAGTTGGCTTACTCAGGTGGGACAGCCAGCCACGAAGCCTTGTGCCTCGCCCTCGCTCAGGTAACACCGTCGCCACTGTAACACAAGCACTTCTCAGACAGACAGACAGCCCTCGCAGTCGCCGTCAAGAGAGAGAATGTGAAAGAGGGACAGAAAAATTGACAACAATAGAGGAGGCGAATTATGTAAACGTTAGATATATGATCTACATATAATCTACATATATAAATAAGTTAGGTTTACGTTACGTTCAGAAAGATCCTTAAATTAGTGGCGTATTTGCTAAATACAGATTACCATTACTGAGTCATATTGAGGTGCATTTGTTGTATTTAACAAAAAGATGTTATGACTACAAATACTCTAACAAACAAACAGCGGTGCTCCGCAGTTGACGACATATTTTTTAATTTTTAACCCAAACAAACAGCCCTGTACTGCCGGCAGTTTGGTGCTCTGGAACACATACACGTGAAGCTGTAAGAGACAGTTTATATGAGTAGTGCGCTGTCTCTCTAACATCTGGAAACACGTACATATTTCACATTGTTTGCCCGGGAGAGGCAGAAGCTGTTTTGGGGAACAGATATTTATGCCGTCCAGATTGTAGAGGAGAAACTGTGCTTTACTTGGACACTCACCACCAGACGAGCAGTGTAGTGCACACGCCCGACATCACTTATAGCACAGACCACAAAATATCTCAGCAGGAAGACGAGTTGGACAATATATCCTTTCTATTTTTAATTAGACTCAACGGTAGACAAAAGAAGGGACGAAAAGACGTAGACATAACTCCGCCGTACAACGAGTGGTATTGGAACAAAGGAGCTGTCCTTCAGTTGCATCACAGGGCACAAGCATAGGGATGCAGCAGGGACCAGGATAGCAACACAGCATTCTGAGGCCTGACCTCTCAACTAGTGGAACCTCCTTGTTAGTTAGCAGCCAGGGTCATGGCTCGTACGCAATCTGCAAAGTCTCCTCCTCATTGTTCTACTGAGTGAGGGAGCTGCTGCCTTTGCGGCATTAGCGGAACCTCTTGTATAAATGATTACGTGTACCTTGTGTCATGGATTCCAAACCACAGCTGCTACAGGTTGATCGCACCAGAAAGGAGGTTTGGGAGAGTTGAATATTCAGATCAGATCCTTCCAAAACCATACAGCAGCTCAAATCATCGACTGGTGTAATGGAAGTGTCATTCACCAAGATTGGAAACTTCTTCTTGATTAGCTTGCCGCCAGATGCGAAGCCACGGGAATTTATGGAGCAATTAAGGGGCATGGAATGATACCGGGATGATTCTTGAAGCCAGTCCCTAGTGCATACCTGGTGAAGTCTTGGGGGATCTTCACACCCCACAATCCGGTATGGGTCCAGGCCTCAGGCCCATATAGCCTCCAAAGTCTGGCTGGTCTGATACACATTGTAGGTACTTGTCCAGTGCACTCTGAAATTTCCCTACAGTGCATCCCAACTTGTTTCTGATGGTAACTGGGAAGGTGTGGAAGAGTCTTCTCTCTTTTTGTACATTTCGTACCTTTGGATTTCAAAGGCAGTATTTTACAAAGTCTTCCATGCCTGTCGTGCCGGTAAGATGTTATTTTCTAGGATATTTCCAGGTATAGATAATGATATTCTAGGAGTATAGCCTCAGAAATGTCAGCCGTTCTTAGCAATTAAGGTCCTGTACCACATTACATGAGATGTGAAATACCTCGGAACGTTTTCTAACTCCGCAGTTTCTTCCGCCTTGTAAGTTGATGTTAGGACGCAACAGTATTCAATTCCTGAAAGAATTAGCGCTCTGAATATCAGCATTGGTGTTTCATCCCTTGTCTTGAAGGTCCGCAGGATCTAGCCAGCCATCCTTTTGCATGAGGCAACTGTTATTTTGTGTTCGCTGAAGGTAAGATCGGTGAACGTTATTACCCCAAGGTATTTGACATTATTCAACTTGTTTATGATAGCGCATGTATCTGATCTCTGTTCTGTAATTTTTCTTCATTTTTCTCATACTGGAGGAGTTGAAACTTATCTCCACCGAAAAACATGTTGTTCTATGTTTCCCAGTTAAAGACTTCGCTTATGTCTCTTCGAAGTCTTCCGGCATCTTCTGTTTATGTGATTTTCGTACTTATTCTTGCGTCATCTGCGAAGGATGATAGGAAACCATGGCTCGTGTTCGCGTCAATATCAGATAAAAGAATATGGGACGCCCGCCCCTCCTGTTCTTCTTTCTTGTATCTGATATTTACACAAACACGAGCCACTGATTCATATCATCCTTAGCAGATGATGTAAGAATGAGTGTGACGATAACATCACTAGAGGATATGGAAAGGCAACAAAGATACATCAAGGAAGTCTTTTAGCTGGGCAAACGAGAACAACTTGCTTTTCAGTGGAGACAAGTTTCAGTTCCAACGGTACGGGAAAAATGAAGAAATTTGAAAGAACCCACAGAATATCAGACAGACACGGGCGCTATCATAAACCAATTGAGTAATGTGAAAGACCTCGGAGTGATGATATCTGAATACCTAACCTTGATATATTCCTAAGAGATTTCTGCTTACCACGCCTAAAAACACCGTTGTAGCTGCGATCCCTTCCTCGGAAGTGACACTGCCAAGCAGATGTAGAAAAGCGAATTCAACTCGGTTATGGCAAGGTAGCTCTTGACCAGCCGATAGACAGAGCGACTTTTTCTACAAGGGGATATTAACAGTGGATTTGATTTTGATAGGTGATGAAGACTTGGTATGCAACTTCTTTACCACCCATACATAACATCACTCACACCAGAACTTGAAGAACAGACGGGTTTGGATACCAACCTACCTCGTCATTCGCTGCACCATATGACACCCTGGGTGTCGATTTTACGTATTCATTGTCAAGAGTAAAGATGTACAGTTGGAAGAAGAGTACAGTGAATTGTAAGTTGTACGCTGGAATCATTTCTGAGTGGGGAAAACACCAGAATAATACATAAGAGAGGTTGACCGCAGAGGCACATGAGACATGCACCACACACACACACACACACACAGAGGTGCCTGGGAAACAGTTCCCCACCCAAGCAGGAGCGACACTCCCTCCTTAGAGAAGGTTATCTAATAGCCGAGCTTAGGAGGTCGTCATCTCCCTCAGCAGACAAAAATGAACCCCTACACTGGAAGTGGAGGCAGTTAACTATAGAACCAGGGCCCCATGAGAAGGAGAAGCCATTAGTTCGTTTCAAGAAATAATTACGTTCGTATGCAAATTTCAGGCACTGGATCTCCAAACTTCGCCCGTTAAAGAGAAGATATACACAGATGTATGGACGAAGACTCCGGCGAAATTTTTTTAAGGGAAAGAGGATGAAACAGTATTCAGCGAGCCAGTAAACACCCTGGAGATAAAAGGCTCCAGAGATTCCTTCAGAGACTTGGATCCTCTCCCATGTTACACACAGCTGATTTCACCAGCACGCCAGCCGACCCTTGCAAGAAGGTCAGGGACATTGTGCCGACGGTTGTGTGCCCCAGGATGGGACATCGAGTAACTCTGGCATCGTAATGAGACCTATACACATCCCAGGCTTGACAAGTTCACTTTAAGAAGTGTGGATGTAGATCATTAAGTGCCCGAAATGTGCAAAGTTATGGGTTGTATGTGAATGAAAAGATGTGGGAAGACGGGGGAAATCTTGAAGCGACAAATACTGGAAATTAAGGATGTAAATGAGGCAGAAGTTTGGCGAAAGGAAACTTTTTCTATAGTAGGGGGAGAGGCATGGGAGAGACGGCCGTGCGTTGTGGCTGAGGCTGAAGGCAAGGGCGTGATGCATGGGGGTTTCCCTACCACGGTAACCGTGGAAATACCGGGAAAAGAGAGGTAGGGAAGAGACGGATCGCCTCACCGCTAGGGCAGGCATGGGTTGAAATGAGGGTCTGGTTATTCATGAGGAGAGTGGCCGTAGATTGTACTTTGTGTGGCAGGGATTTTGTGGAGCACCGTCCCTGCAGGTCGGAGAGGTGTTCCGCCTGGACCTGGGCTATTGTAGAGGGTAAGAAATGGAGAATACGCGGCCTCTTTTTCTCTTAAACATTCATTGCACGTTTCGCGCCAAGTTGTTAGGGATGGAAACAAGCCCCCAGGATCGACGAAGGGCGTCCCTGAGATTAGGTAAAGGAAGGCCGAGTGAAGAAGACCCAAGATGCGGAGGCGCTTTATCAGCAATTACACACCCAAGAAGAAGCGATTGCTTTATACACGGGAGTCATGCTACCGCCTGCTGGCCGCCTCCCCAGCCAGCCTCCGTTTGTTACACTGCAACGACTCCCTCACGAGGCGTGGTTCGCGACGTACCAAGTGCCTCTCGTATATCAAACAACCCGAATGTTTTATGACGAACGACCGCCACAAATCTAGGTACCTGACGGCTTTAACGGTCCTGTGTTAAGAGGAGTCCTCAGCTGTGGCGACGGTTTAAAGATCCCTTGCGGAGTGGGAAGCCTCTGACCCGACAGCGAATGCGGTCTTTTGATGAATGCAAGCCTCGGACCCGACACCGTGTGCTGTCTTGTGGCGAGTCGAAGCCTCGGACTCGACACGGTTTGCAGTCTTGTGACGAGTCGAAGCCTCGGACCCGACACCGTGTGCTGTCTTGTGGCGAGTCGAAGCCTCGGACTCGACACCGTTTGCAGTCTTGTGACGAGTCGAAGCCTCGGACCCGACACCGTGTGCTGTCTCGTGACGAGTCGAAGCCTCGGACCCGACACCGTTTACAATCTTGTGAGGCGTCGAAGCCTCTGATCCTACGACGTTTACAGTCTTGTGTTGAGTCAAAGCATCGGATCCGGGAAGTTTTACGACTGTGATGAGTATGGGACCTTGGTCTGTAAGTTGTTCACAATCTGGTAATGACTGGAGGACATTAAATGACAATTAGTGTTGTATTAAACTGCGGGTCAGGATCCGGTGGTAATACCTGTCTCAGGACGAGAGTTGCAGCCTCGACTCCGACGACGTTTCTGGTCTCGTGCCGAGTGCCTGCCTGGTATCCCAGAACACCCTCCGTCTCCTACGGGAAGTCGAGGCCACTTGATCGAACATCGTCTGTAGTCTCAGACGGCGCTGTGGGGTTCAAGTCTGTCGGTGTTTACGATGTCGTGGCGAGTTGGGGGGGGGGCAGCTTTGGAATACGATGGAGTTAAATGGTTTTGCGCTAAGTGGTGGTGGTGGTGGTGGCTTGGGCAAATTTTTTTTTTTTTCCTCCGGTGGCCCGTGCAAAGTTGTCATTTAATTGTGATTGCTGGTAAATGCGTTTTGCTTCACATCAGCAGTGTGTCTTCAGAGAGGTCCGGGGAAAAGTGGAAGACTCTGCACATTAAGCTGTATAGTTTGAGGACATGATACGATCTAAGACTGCATGTACACCGAGATAGTGTCGTTAGATGGGTGAATATATATGCGGCAGTGGCTGTCGTACAGGAATTAGCATATTCATTAGGAGGCTAAGTTCAGGTTAGACAGTTACTCAGTTTAAGAGGATTACGAAAATTATGGTCGTCAGGGGATGGGGGCGAATAATGATGATGATGATTAGGAGGAGGAGGGCATCTCTCTCTTGGGTGGGTTCCGTCAGTCTCCATGATAACACACGAGTCCTAGGCCTAGGTTGAATTAAAGGTGTCTGAGAGTATTAACTGCCACAGTGATCGACTGGCAATTACCTGGTCGCGTTAATCTGTTTTCTTGATGAGAAAGAGAGAGAGGGGTCTATGGGAGTTCGTGGTAGATGGTGGAGCGAACGTCGAGCCATTTTAAGTGTGAAGGAAGTAGGCAGTGATTTTAATGGATCATATTGAAGTGCGAAGGAAGCTGATGATGACAAGAAGAGTCGCGTCAAGTAAGAAGGGAATATCACAAGGGAAGGTGAACTATACGGAAGCCTAACAGAAGCAGCCAGGCGCTAGTGGAGAGGAGTCCTGTTCAAGTGTGACGAAGGAAATGGCCTGTAGTGATGGTGACTCCAGTTGTCAAGTGTAGGAGAAGACAGTCTTAAGTGAGGGTGAACTCGCTTCAAGTGTGACTGAGGAACGCGTCACATGATGCGGTGGGAGGAAGGTGCATCAAGGTAGGTACAGGTAGCGCAGTCGCAGTGGACAGTGGGAGGTGACAGAAGTTCGATACAGAAGCTGGTAAAAGAACGAATGAAAGGAAGTATTATGTTACCGAGCCAGCGCTGACCCATGGACGGGCAGAGACGACATTACTAAAACAGGAGTGACGACGGAGCTAGCGGAGAACAGGGGCTTAGAGACGTCATCTACCCTTGAGCACGATGGTTCGACTCTTGAGGAGTCGGAGGGCACGATTGCTGGGCATGCCCGGGGGCCGTACCAACCATCGTGCTGAAGGGCCGTGCCGTCGTTTCCAAGGGGCGGGGTGAGGAGTGGTGATACGTGGCGAGACTAATGATGAGGCGCAGGTCGTTTGTCTTGCTCCTGCTGCCTCGGAAGGTAAGGCCGGTGACAGAACACGACAAAAGAATATTAATATTTTCTTTCTCTTTATGAAAAAGTGGACGAGATAAGGCAAAGACTTTTTTTTTACTTTTTATTTTCATCGCCTATTTTTGATGGCGTTTGCCCGGGTATTGGTGTGTATGTGGAGCAGTGACAGTTGGATGTATAGGCCAGTTTTTTAAGAGACTCCTGAGGCGTCGCGTGTGGAATGATAAGGAAAACGTAGGGGTGTGCGATGAATGTGTACCGCAGTCGGGATGTGGGCGTGTTGAGACATTCGGGTTGGCTGCTGTGGAGGCTTTGTTCGTGTGCCTTGGAGTGTGTTTATAGGGTAGTGTGTGAGTAAGGAGGAGGAGGGGCACAAGGGCTGTAGGTGTGTGTGTGTGTGTGGATGAAAGTTTGTATGTACGCGGTGGTGACGCAGGGCTGGGTTAAAGCTGAGATGTGCTGCTCAATACTTCAACATTCTCACATCAGCAGGCGTCCGCTGGCCTCTGATGCTGTTGTTAGTCTTACCCGGGCCGCCTCTCATTATTGGGCTTCTCTCCCTCCTTTGCCCCCCACTCCCCTCCCCTCTTC